>PTEX01000091.1:1920497-1993735 GCA_003342815.1 Eudromia elegans
AATTCCACGTTGTAAATGCTCTTCCTTTCCACTCAGCCTGCAAGCTTCATTTCTGGAATACACACACTAGCTTTGTTTGCTAGTATYGAAATGCTTGGAAAAAAAGAAAGGAAGAATATTTCCTCCAAAGTGTGTTGTATTTGGTGCTACCTAAGCTCTCACTGTACTGGAAGTGGAAGTTATTCCCAGAAAAGCAGTGCCCCCATATGAAACATGAAAGTAATAAATGCCGTCCTGGCTGTGGCAGCCTGCRAGCTTGTGGCTGGCAGCCGAGAACTGTGCGGCGTGTTCCATTCCTGCTGACTTCATCCATGGTGTATGATGGCTGTGGGAAAAAACGGATTACACAAGAAGTGTTGCCTTCTGTATCAGTGGAACTGAAAAATAAATGTCAAGCAAATGAAAGGAACACAGCACTTGGGCTTTTGCAATTTTAAAGCTTTTTTTTTTCTTCTTTTTTAAGATAATAGACTTGGGAAGCAAACAAAGGCAGGAAATAACATAATGCTAACATTTGGTACTTTCAAAGCATAATATAGTATTTCACTCTGTTCATTTATCGTGACATTACTTCTCTTAAATTCTTCTGCCCATTATAGAAATGCAAAAAAAGGTCTTACTCTGTTTAGCTGTAGTCGCATGAAATTAGAGGCAGATTTCAAATGGATATTTGAAAACCAAAACCACCCTTTTAAAACCATCAATGTGTATAACAACTAACAACTAAACGGATTATAAAATATATCTATATAAAATAATTGTTCCCATATAAGCATTCTATAGGAAGATAGGTCAGTTATGTAATTTATCATACTACACAGCAGCTCTCTGTATTCTCTATTCATATTATCACAATCATGAGGAAACAAGGTATATTTGGTGTCRTAAAGCTGGGTTCAATAGGAATAGTTCTTTGAGAAAATATCAGGTTTGTAGAGGACCTGAGAAGAAGAATTTATCACAGTGTAAATAAAAAAAGCAGTTGTTAACAGTGTTATTTGAAGAAACTAGGGAAGGCTTCCATGTAATATTTGACTGAACTGTATGATGCTAAGTAAAAAGAAAAGAAATTAGTGTTTGGACGGCAATAGAGTATCTCAGAAAAGAGACACTTTCCTTTGTAGTCATTTCAGACTTGGGATTTCTGGTTAGTTGTAAGGACTTCCACTCTAAAATTTGTATCTGGAATGTCTGSTTGGGAAAGCTTGGCTTTATGGAGGAAGTATGTTCCTCCATAATGCATAAACAAATACTCATAAGTGGTTTGAATGTCTTCCTTTCGTTCCTTGCAATGCACTTTTGAAGGTCAAATACCCAAATTACAATGGCAGACGTCAGTGCTTTTGTGATGACGCGTGTATTTTTAATTCTGAAATTAATTTTGATATATATGGTTGAAATTTGAAAATAGCATGGTGGTGTAAGTGGCAGTAATCTCTACAGCATGTAATTTTTTTCCCCTTTTACTTTTCTGAAATAATAAATAATAATTATATCTGAAATAGTTTCACTAGTTTAGTTTCATAGCGTCACATCTTGAAGGGATATTTTTTAGAATGCACTGTAGAAAATGCAAGAGCTAGTTGTGGGCAAATCCTATTTAATAYCCTTCAATTTGAATTAAGTGTGTGACGATTCTGAAATTTTTCTTTCTTCATTTGGT
This sequence comes from Eudromia elegans, assembly GCA_003342815.1. Lineage (NCBI taxonomy): Eukaryota > Metazoa > Chordata > Aves > Tinamiformes > Tinamidae > Eudromia > Eudromia elegans. The sequence goes on from PTEX01000091.1 coordinate 1,922,161, forward strand.
ATGGTAGTATCACAATATTTTCCTGATAACCTAAGCATGAAAAAACAGTATTCTAAGCTGCTCTCCACTGCTCATAGTCGATGTAATGATGAAGCCTCTTCTCAAAACCAGCATAAAAGTTTCAGTATCTACTTGTAAATCCTATTTACAAACTTTAAAGTGAGAATGGAGTTTGATACAGAATGTATCACAGGGGAAATGCAGGCTTATTTTTCTTGGCTTTTCTTTGCTTTTGATTTATAGAGTTCAGAGTTATAGTTCAAAATAGTGATAGAGTTATCATCCAAATTTTCCATAAAAAATAAGTAATCTAACATCAAAATCTCTTTCACAGAATCACAGAACGGTTGAGGTTGGAAGGGACCTCTAGAGATCATCTAGTCCAACCCCCTGCACACACAGGGACACCCAGAGCACGGGGCACAGGGTGGCATCCAGGCGGGTTTTGAAGATCTTCAGAGAAGGAGACTCCACAACCTCTCTGGGCAGCCTGTTCCAGGGCTCTGTCACCTGCACAGTAAAAAAGTCCTTCTCATAGAGATGGAATTTCCTATGTTTTCATTTATACCTATTGTCCCTTGTCCTATCACTAGCCACCACTGAAAAGAGTTTAGCCCTCTCCTCTCTACATTCAGCCTTCAGGTGTTTGAACGTATTGATCAGATCCCCTCTCAGTCTTCTCTTCTCTAGGCTAAGCAGCCCCAGCTTGCTTCTTAATCTTTCCTTGGTATGGTAGATGCTCCAGTCTCTTGATCATCTTGGTCACTATATTCTGGACTCTGTCTAGAAGCTTCACGTCCCTCTTGTACTGGGGAGCCCAGAACTGCACCCAATACTCCAAATGCRGTCTCACCTGAGCTGAGCAGAGGGACCCCCTCCCTCGACCTGCTGGGAATGCTCCTCCTGATGCAGACCAGGGTCCCATTTCCCGCCTTGGCCACCAGRGAACATTTCTGACTCATGGCTAGCTTGTTGTCAACCAGGAGTCCCTGATTCCTCTCCATGGAGCTGCTTTCCAGCAGGTCAGCCCCTAAGCTGTACTAGTGCCTGGGGTTATTCCTGCCCAGGTGCAGGACCCTGCACTTGTCCTTGCTCAACCTCATGAGGTTCCTCTCTGCCCAGCTCTCCAACCTGTCCAGGTCCCTCTGGATGGCAGCACAGCAATTCTGGAGTGCCCTCTACTGCATGGAGTCACACTCTGGAGTGTTCTCTACTGCATTGACCTTCCATCCAGCTTGGCGTTATGTGCAAACTTTCTGAGGGTGCACTCTTTACATCTGTAAGGCATTACAGCTAGTTACATAAGATTAGCTTAGGTTGTCATTGTAATATTTGAGTTCCTGATTGGAACAGTGTGCGGTTAGGGATTGTGTCATCCTGAAGACATCTATATGACTATTTAGCTGTGATTATCCCAACTTCAGTGCTTGTAGTATACAGTGTCACAGAAATGCAGAGCTAGATTATATTCTGCAAATGGAATTTATGTATTCACTGAAGAGCCTAGGGACTGAACTGGTGGAAGCCTGTAGTATCAAGGTTATGCTTATTAAGAATGTACAGACAAACTCTCAAAGCAGAGGTAGAAGCAACTGCTGTGTGATGGCCCTCCCACGCAGACCATCAGCATACACCACTTGATTACTAGCTATGCCAATATAGTACTGTAGTACTCTCAAACTTTGCCTCTGAAGGACTGTGCCTAAAGTGCACACAACCAAAGGAATGCTTTTTTCTACTCTGAATCACAGCTCTTCTATGAATGCTACAGAATCAGCCATATCTGGCCTCAGTGGAATTCATATTTCTGTTAGAGGGACTGTAAATCCAAAGAGATTTGCAGAATATCCAAATTGATCACTAACTGGCTAAATGTCCTTGGGGACATGAGGTAGTAGACGTCAATTATACACAAACATTAACTGATTTCTGTACTTTGCCTCTGATATTTGTTGTGTTTGCTCAGGACTCAGGACCTCTCCATCTAGGGGTAGATAACTGGCCTTGCTAGAATCATCTAATTTTMTTTTTTTTGTCACTGAGGGCATTCTCCCCTGCTATGTCTTGAATTCTATGGAAATCGTTGTGTCAGGCCTTTCACCTGCTAGGTTTTCCTATTAATATAATTTCTTAATACCTTCAGCCTTATCTAACCTGGCCACACGGTACTTCAGGAATGATATATCAGTATGCYTGTAATGTTTCTTGATGCATATTTGTGGTCTGACAAAATGCCCTTCAAAGGCTGGTTCATGTATCCACTGAGCCATAGATCAGTTTTCCCACGAGCTTTTTGATCGTCAGCATTTGAAAAAAAGAAAAAAAAAATAGGACAGCCCCTTTGGGACATGCTTCTGTTCTACTCTGGACAGGATTTCCAAGCTAAAAGCGTATCATCTGACTTTCCCATCTCTTYCCAGGGTCCAACCAATGGATTTAGCCAGTAGCTTAAATATCTACAGGAATATTYGGCTCTGATCTTCAGAAGGAGAGAATCACATTGCCCCTAACTGCCTCTGGATTCCACTAAGGTCATTCACTCTAAGAGCTATTAAACTAACCAGTTTCTCTCTTTTCTTTTTTTTTTTTTTTTTTCCAATATGTCAAAACAGCAGCATTTGTTTCTGCTGCATCACCTGTGTCTTCAGAGGAGCTGCAAGCGAAACAGCTGCAGGCTAAATGTGCACCATGCATGGGCACACCTAGGGTGTTTCTGAACTGTTGATTAAAGCTCTGGTATAATATTTCTAGATATGTTTTCTCACACAGTTACATAGTTCTGTTTGGTTTTGGTTGGTTTTGGTTTTCTTKCAGGGTATTTTTATTGTTAATCCATTTTTGATAGTCCATACATAGATATTAGGATAAACTTGGCCTGATGTCTCTTGATCAATCATGATATCTGCTCTTTACAAAAACAAAAAACTTTAAATCTGTAGAAAGCTAAATATCAAAATGCAGTGATAGATTTGTCAAATGTAGCAGGCAGATTAGAACTCAAAGGAGCACATTCATGTGCTTATATACTGAGGATTTTTACAAATATAATGAATTGCTGTACACCTTTTCTCAAAGTTAACCTCAGTTTGTACACTCAGGAAGCACACTTAAATTCTGAATAACTATTCCTAATTAAATCTGGCAGAAAAAATGCATATCATTTAGGAATAAATAGTAGAACACAATGAAATAGTGTTGTTCATGTCCTTCTGTTGATATTTTAGAGGTAAAATATTTTGTTTCCCTTAAATCTCTCTTTTTCTTTTCTATTTTCATAGACAAATACATCCACACCATAGGATATAAAAATTAATTGTTATTGTATTCAAAAAAATAAGAAAAGCAAATGCCAGGAAACAGTAAATATTGGTATAACAAATGCAAGGAGAGGAAAATGAGAGCATCTGTAGAAAGCTTTCTCCAGAGATTTCCTGCAGTATCCATTTGTTTTGATTAAAGGTCTCCTTGTTTAAAGATCTTCAGGTCCTGAGTGTTCTTTATCTTGTTAGATTTTGTTGTGCTCTTCCTGCAACATGCATCTACAACCCTCCGAGGGCTCACTTTACTCCTTCACTAATGGGGTTGAAGCTGCAACTTGAGAGAAATGGTAAAAGCTTCATAGACTTCACTGGTCACAAGCAAAAGAGAATCAGAGATTATTACCTGCCAATATTGACTCCCTTTAACTAGACTGAARTACTAAGTTAAGCTACATGTTTTACTTTGTTTCAAAAACTACATGGAGTATTAAACATGATGAGCTACTGAAGAATTTTTTTAGTAGAGAATTTTACTGAATGAGAAACACACTCTGAGGAAATTTAGATGTACTGCATTAGGTAATAGGAGAATGTTAATTAGCTAGAATCAGCTATTCCTCTATAGAAAAAGTGTTGTAGATAGAGCTTGATTGTTCTCTCTAGCTACACCTAGTCAGCAAACTGGGTAAGTGATTTTAAAATATGGTCTTGTGATGGTCTGCAGTGACAGACAAAAATAGTTTTTCGTGTAGTTCCTGCCTTTTATGTGAACTCACAGCACAACTTCATCATGTGACTAAGATCAATTTGGCTAGCAAARCGCTCTGGGCGGGACTGTGTCATATGTCCCCTTCACTGTGCTGAATTGTTTTCTTCTGACTGTTAATTGTATTTCTATTCCACTAGATAATGCTGTGATCAGTGAGGATGAGAGAGTAATCCATCCTTTGTACAGGTCTTACACCTTTCTTCCATCTACCTACATGTTTTCCCTAAATCCTGTGATTGTTGGGTAAGTGGCGACGGAGACAGATGGAGGATGTCACACCTACATACAAGTGATGAAGAAATGATGGCTGTTGGCCATTGACTTGTGGTGACAGGGGCATCTGTAACTTGTACATCAAGTGACTCTTTTTAAGGATACTGTCTCTATTCCCATTTGCTGAAAATGGAAAAATGGATCCTCAGCTGTCAGGTACTCTATCACTAAGCTACAGCAGCAAGACAGTTACAGGGAAAAACCTTTGCCAAAAAAGACTAGCTAAATGAAAGACTAAGGAGGCATGCAGTAAGTGAATTAAAAGTGAATATAGAAATATGACACTACTATAGAAATATGAAATGAAACACATCTTTCAGATGAGATAATTTTAGGGCAGGCAGTGCTGTACATATTATAGATCTGCAGAAAACATCTATCTGGTCTCAATTTCACTGGTAGGATGCCTTTTTCCACAAGGACATCTGACTTCAAGGATAAGTGACTATCTAATTTTTCCTTAAGTGAGACTGACATCAACATTAGATATTTTTAACAATATTAGGATTTTTTTGAGCATCTAGATAATTCAGGACAGGTGTTCTAACAAAAAGATAAGCTAGTATTTCAGATAAAAAGTCAGCTATGTTTGTTTAAGCTAGGGAAGGATAGCTGATTGGATTGGAGCTGATTTTGGAAAGAAAAATGCAAAGGATGACTACAAAATCTTTAGAGTTTGCTACTCAAAGTCATGTTAAGTAGTACATTCCCACATGAACAGTTTCTTCCGTTTAAATAGTAATTGCACTATAATTCATCAGTGGAAAAAAAAGCAGGTGTGTATTGGGGAGTGGAATGGAGGGGAAGATCTAATATTTAGAATTTCCTCTATGTCAACAATTTCATAATACAAAAACAAGAGGTGAGATATCATGAAAAATAATTTTTGTGGGGGGAGGAGGGAGTATGAGATACATAGAAAAGCATTAAAAGACTGATTAATAGTATGTTCCTAATAGTTAAAACTGCTACCTCTTTTCCAGTACTTTGATAAGTATCAAAGTTTATGCAGTGAAATGTAGAGCTGTGTTCTCTTATATTTTCTTCCTTCTGACTACTCTGTAGGTATTTCTATGAATTATCACCTGAAAGACTAAATTGTCCACTTCTTGGTGACATAAAAATGCATTAACTTTCAGAAACTGTTCCACTAATGACTGTGAAGCTATTTGCAAGAGAAATTGCTGGCTAAAAGTAAGCAAGGGCTCCATTAAAGGGTTCAAGTGAAAGATACAATTAAGTTTGTTCTTACTTGATATATTCCTATTCTGTCATTCCTTTAGAGTTTAATTCCTTATTCCTTCTACTTACATTTCAAAGTTCTCCTAACTCTTTTTCTTTTTYGTGTTTCCATTGCTTTTCTCCTTTCTTCTTCTATATTCCTTTTAAACAAGATTTTGTGAGTCACACTGATTTCAGGCAGACAAGCTGCTGTGCTGTAAAATAAATAGCCTTGAAATGCTACAAAGTAAATCAGTTGCCTTCAAGATTAAGCTAAAATGTTTGCCTGAGCTTCATGTCTGAACATCCTTCCACTTAACCAGATGATAGCAGAGTTTTTGCCAACAAAACATATCTTTACTAAACCAGGGCCATCTTTCAGTAAGAATAGACAAATATGTTGCCCTCTGCCATCAAAACATGCCTCTAGCCCTATTTATTTATGAGAAGCTTTGTACTGCATACAAACTGATCGTGAATGTTATCCAGCTTTATATAAGACATCACATGGTTTTGGTAATCTGATACAGGGTTTTAAATGGATAGATACACTGCCAGTTTTAAGTGCCAGCATATTTTTCCTTTTGCTATCAAACAATATAACATGTATTGCTAAGAAATGSCTTAGCCTTCTCTGAGTTTATGCTTTCTGTAGAGGAATCACTATTACTAAGCATCTCTATTTAGCCTTTTAATTTTTATTTTTCTGAACAAAATTAACTATTTAGTATTCTTTGATATGGCTTCCCAGAAAGAGATTGTTACAGAAAAAGTAATCACCATTTCAGTTCACAGATACAAACATATTTTCCACAAGCTTATATTTCAGCATCTTTTTGCTATCTCTTTATTATGAAAATTGTTCTGGAGAGTCTTTAAAAGTAGATACAATCTCAAATATGAAATATTTACTCTTCTTGGCGTGATTAAGTTTTCATTCTTGTAGGAAGTCTATTTGATCACTTGTACTTATATATCTAAACCTATAGAATTGACTTCATCTGTAGATTAGGGATATAACTGATATTCACTCCATGCAGGCATGGAGAAATCTAACCTGGTGTAAGAAATCTGAAGTGTGACTAACATTTGAACTTTTTCTCTGCAAAACAATCTAGAGGATGGATAAGCATTAACATGGAAAATCTAGCTTCTGTTTCCCAGAGGGTGTCATTGAATTACTGCAGCTGTAATTCTCCATGTACCATATCACTTTGATCTGAAAGCTAAAATCTGATGAATACTCATTTCAGTATTCATCATCAGGTAACGATAGTAGCTGTGATCAATCCTTTGAAAAGCCAGTTTCCTAACTCATTTTAGAATACGTCAAACTAAGGTTTTGGGTTTGGTGGGTATATGTTAAAGGGAAGAAAGTTTGCCAAATTTATATTTGGACGTACTAGAGCAATGGTTGTTATTGTAAAGAATGTGGTAAAAGAAACATAAACATGAAAGGAACATAKGTGTAAATTATGTTAGCAGCTAGTTATTGGTAGTATTACAAAGACATCTTAAACTGCCAATTTGTTATCCAATCGTATATCAAAAATTCATTTGGAATTGAAATAAGTAGAGGTGTGACTTGTGAGGGAAAAACTTTTAAGGAGAATTATAAGCTGAATATTTGTTTAAATGTTTTTTCTTCCACAAGAGAGAAACCTGTCATTTTCTATGCTTCCCTAACTTCATGCATTAGAGAAATTGAATAGCATGACTGCACTTTAAAAGGAGTGACATTAATATGAAGTATAAGGTTTCTTTATGTGCATAACAGCATGATGGTTCTTTCCATGAACAGCTGCTAGCCAATAAGCCTTTTTAAAAGCCTCCTGGATACCACTTTGAAAATCTAGAGTTCATACTTACAGTGCAGGATTTGTATACTGAATCTTCAAATATAGAGCACCTGCAAATACAAACAAAATGATAATCTAAATGCCTCTCAGGGAACCGTTATTGCATGCATCAGAAATCCTTATACCCAATATTCCATTGAACGTRCTAGAACTTAACTTAGTACCTAAGAGAGAAATTATACAATATTCAGGTAATTAAATGTATTTAAATGTAGTTAAACCTGATGGTTTTGAACAATGTTTCAGTTGTTAATTTCCTTTTCCAGATGCACATCTAAGTGAGTCTGAGTTGGGTATTTTCTCTCTATGTTTACACAGACTGTAAAACCATTACACAATTTGAATATGCACTGAATGATGTAAGTATGAATTGAAGTCTAGGAGTGCAGCTRTAGTAGAGTGTGGACCTGCAGTCTTCCTCAAAGCTCAGGTTATGAGTTATTTGGGGCAGAGACTCTTTACTTACACATACTRTACACAGTAGATTCTTGACTGGTGTTAAAAATAGTAAAATCAATGGATTTGCTTATAATTTGGAAACTGCTGAATAATTCTAATTCTCTGGAAGATGCTAAGATACTTAAATGCTTACCTCTGCAATTTGGAGAACAGAAATAGCTTCTTTTCTTGCACTGAAAGTTTTACTATTTGAAAATGTGGCCATGAAAAGAAAGAGGAAAGCAGAAGCAGCCTTATGTGCAATGTGTGTAACTGAAGAAATAGATGAATGAAAAGTAGAATAAAAGTTTTCCTTCTCTCTTTCTATGACATATTTTTTCTAGGGACTAAGAAAAGGTTTTCCAGTTTCAAATACTACATATGTTAAACACAGGCAGAACTGTMTGTAGAAAGGAACACCAAAYGGAGAATTTTTCTTYTTSTACATTTAAAACAAAGAACCAAGGMATCAGAGTTTAATTACAGAGATACTAGCGTGTGTTGACAAAGGTACTATGGTTACCTAACCATCATACAAATATAAATAGAGTCAACATTTATCTGTACCAAAGCAAGATATTCTAAAATGTCCTTCATTTTTAATTAAAATAAACTTATTTAATTTGTGTTTCTGGGACTGTTATCCTACATGTCCTGACCAATGCATGGCAGCAAAAATCATATTCCATTTTAATGAAATTACAAAGCATTTCCTTGAGATTTGATTCTGTTGCTCAATAGCATTGCCTCATCATATAGAAAGCTTCACTAATGTCAGTGTAATCAGAGATAGCTGTTGTRCCACGTGAGTTAGAAATATGTCAGTTAGCAAAGTAACAGCTGCACCTTCCATTTAAATTCTAGTATTTTATTTTGAAGTGTAAACATTCAAGAACAGTCTTTAGAGGAGAATACAGAATTGTAGCTAAGTGACTTATACCACTGAAAYAGAATTAACCATAGAATTAATGATGGATATATATCTACAATGGAAGGACAGACTAAATTATAACAACTTTACGCATTTGAAATGTGTCCCATAGTATCTGATGACTACAGCTGCTAAGGTGAAAAATGAAAGATTAATCATGATATTAAAGTGTATTTTTTGCTTCCTTTTGCAGTTGATTTTCATCTTATATACAAATACTATACTACTATCTGCTATTAATGTACATAGATATTATTTGGCGTATTGACTAAGTTGCTTTGTGTAATGTATGCCATATAAGGACARCATTAACTATTCGACCAGATAGTCTGTTCGCATTTTATAGTATATCCTGTTAGTCTAAATGTGGTAGCCAGGCTTAAAATCAACACCTACAGGTACCTTTTCAGCACAGTGCTCAGGAAATTAACCATGGAGCTCTCATTAGCATTAATGGGTGATTTGTGGCTAATTTACTCTGTACCATGCTTAAAATATACTCTCCAGGGTGCTCACCAGGCTGTGTGAGAGATTCCTCCCTCCTGATGGCATTGTAATTGTATTTTATTAGATCAAGCTACAAATGAAAGATTTTGATTTCTGTGACATCTTGACCTAACCATAACTCACACAGAAAACACACACACACCTGTATTCACTCTCAGTTAGTTGTCAATACTTTCAGTTCAATGTSTTATGAATTTGAGGTAGTTTACACAGGATATAGTATTTTATGATAAATATTAAACATAAAAAACCATAAATTTCAAAGCTAACTATAAATATATMAATATAAATAAATAGCATTTGGAAATGCCATTACAATTTTAATTTAGTCTTGTTATGAATGTGTTTTCAGTTGCAAAGGAAAAACTAAGAAATTTAGTGAAATCAACTAGAATCCTGACCTCATGAATTTGTGTGTGTATGTGYAAGAGGCTACATTTTTCCCTGTCAGAGATGCAAAATTCTATGGAATCCTTATTCCAAAAAAAGGAAAATATATTCCAAATCTGTTTCTGAATAAGGAATTTGAAAAAGGATTAATATTAAGTAGGATAAAGAAGAAAGAGGGTCTCTGTGCAATTAAAATGATCTTTTACCTACAACAGATTCAAAAGTGAATTGACATCTTTTTCAGCTTTTGACAGGACTAAGGCTGGACATAGGAGACCTAGTTCGATTTCTGATAGGAACAGTGCTGAATGCAGGAGCTAAGACAAGTAGGCTAAAGGGTGAGTGGGAACAAAGCTCAATGAGCTTAAGATATATAAGTACTGGACACAGAGAGAGAAGGAGATGAACTGGTTCTCAAAATACTGGAATATAAAGTCACAATGAGACAATATTAAAAAAAAATGTTACTGGTCTCATAAATTTGCAAAATAATATAGATAGCAATGGCATTTAAGAGAAGAAAGAAAATAAGTGACTAAGATTAGTATGAACTTATCTATGKGATTCAATCAGGCAAAAATTTATGGGAAATACTGAAGATAAAGAAGATATGCAAGTAAGTGAGGTAAAACAAAGTACTGATAGATCATGTCAACTCAGTCTTTCAATTATCTTTCAATCAATTATCTTTCTTCAGTCTTTTTTGAATAAAAGAAATGCAAGTTGATCTAGTCTATCTGGACTTCAGACAAACACTGATTCAGTATCATATAGTGAATTATTGGTTACACTGAAGAAAATGGAGACTAACACAGAGCTGTAGAATGAGTTAGGGCTAGAAGAGGGCTGAGTAAATTATACATAGTATGCAACTGTCAGCCTTAAGGGYGTTTACCCTTAAGTGTGTTGGCTTTGATGCACGGTTGTAAATGTGTGTGGCATTGATGCATGGTTGTAAATGTTCCAAGTGCAGGTCCCAAAATGTTATTTTTATTCAGCTTCTTGGGCAGTTTTATTTAACAGCTTTTTTTTCCAATATTCTTTACAATGCCACACTAAAGAGCAGTTGCTAAATAAGCTATGAACTAAATGCTTATTATGAGTGTCCAGAGTCTCAGAATTTGTAACTGAGGTATCATTTTGTGCATTACAATTCTTAGTATTGCCAGTTGTTGCTACCTGATCATTATTAATTTTATAAATATCTCTCTTCTCCCTTATTGCATATACTGAAATACCTGCTGTTGTGACGTGGCCTGCTTGTAGTCCAGGTCAGCATGGCTTAAGAAACAAGTGCTGGCATGCTTAGGGCTATTTTGCACCCTCATATCTTCTAGGAAAGATGCAAATATATTGAGCTTGGGCAGTTTTAAACAGGGAATGTAATTGCCTCCAGAAAAAAAAGGTCATTTATTTGTTCAAGACATGTTTACAGAATATCTTAGTAGAATCTGGCAGCATATTTACAATGGATATCTGCCCAAGGATAGCTAACAGATATGTTACAAACTCTAATATTGGATGAACTATAATAGATGCAATGAAGTGAGTAGTACAGGAAACATGTAGAATAAAATATGATATATCACATTGGAAGGCTGGTGTCTTTCTTTTCATAGATATCCAGATAGACTGTATGAAATTATTGATAGTAATAAGATAAAGGTAAATACATAGTTTCACTAGAAGAATTTGACTCCAAAATAGCTTTACTAGGGTAGAAGTAAAGCAGCTATAGTCATACACTGAGAGGAAAAATGCATAGCTTCTCTTCCCTTCCCTTCCCTTCCCTTCCCCTCCCTAGTAGAGTATTTATGGCTTTGTCCTGCATGATCGTGGTAATCTATGGCCTTTGGAAAAGGAAAAAAAAAAGATTCAGTGCAGAGTGCTGCCGTTGGTACCCACTATATTCTAGATATTTTTTAGAGGTTGCAGGCTTACAAAATAGATGAGGTTGGRAGGGRCCTTTGGAGACTGTCTGGTCCAAACGCTGTGTTCAAGCAAGGCCAGCTCAAGACTGCGTCCAGTCTGTAAAAATGGAGACTTCACAACACATCTAGACAACCTGTACCTGTGTTCAGACAACTTCACAGTGAAGAAGAGGAGCTTTCTGTGTTTCAGTTTGTGCCTATTGCCTCTCATCCTGTCACTGAGYGCCACTGAGAAGAGCCTGTTTCGTCTCCACTGTCCCATCAGATTTTTATATATAATGATAATATTCCATCTGAGCCATCACTTCTCCAGGCTGAACAGTCCCAGCTGTCTCAGCCTATTCTCATGTGAGAGTTGTTCTAATTAATTAGCTGTTGCTTAATCATCTCGTCATTTGCTGGACTTCCTTCAGCAGGTTCATGTCAATCTTGTACCGGAGGGCCTAGGACTGGGCTCAGCACTCCAAATGTGGCCTCATCAGGGTTGAGTAGGAAAGAATAATGATCTCCTATGATTTGCTGGCAGTGCTCTTCCTAACAGAGCTGGGATAGCATTGTCCTTTGAAGCAAGGGCACATTGCTGGCTCATGCTCCTGTCCACCAGGACCTGCACATTCTCCCCTACAGAGCTGCTTTCCAAGTAGGTCAGCTCCCAGCCTGTCTTGGTTCYTGGGGCTATTCTTATGCAGGTACAGGACTCTGCTCTTTACATGGTTGAACTTCATGAGGTTTCTGTCTGCCCAATTCTCCAGCCTGATGAGGTCCATCTGAAGGGCAGCACAACCATCCAGTGCATCAGCCGCTACTCAGAAAGAAATTCCCACTAGATCAATTTCAGAAAAGGCTGTAGTTTAAATCCTGACAATCAATATTAATTTGTAAATCTGAGTAAAATTTTCACTAGGAAAAGTAGTGGCAACGWATATTGACTATTTTATTTTTATGCTTTGTGTTGGTGCTCCCTAGTCAAGAATATAATTTCTATTCCTGTTTTCTTCAGTATTAGCAGTTTATTTTTCTTTTTTTTTAATGTTATTCTTATTATTTTATTTATTTACTTCTTTTTTTAGCTTTAGTGAAGACTGAAAATGCTTGTTGGGTGAGTGAAGCATTGAGGAAGTGACACTAGTAGGAAAGGGTATTATGCAACAGCCTGTTCTTAAAGAGCGTAAGAAGAAATAAAAGGGCCATATCCTGTATCAGTATGAATAAAACTTGCAAGAATATGCTCTCTCTACTAGAAATTAACAATTCCAAAAATTCAATTGGAATATTTTCCAATAGGAATAAGAGAAATCTAGATTCCAGTAAAGAAAATGGAATTTATTGACTGACTGCAGCAGAGCCAGCATTTCATCCTCATCCTGTGAGTTCACAGGCGCTGTAAAATCTGACTTTTCTCTCTCAGTAGCAAAGGGAAGTGAAAATACAGGCCCAGTCTGGTCAGCTACATCTTGTGCCTTTAAGGTGAGCACTGAATGCAATATGTGTAATAAACATCAATCTCTAACTGTTTAAAGAGTTGGGAATAAGTTGGTATTAATTAGCAAAGTACAGGATAATTTAGCACAGGTCAGTGTAGTTTGCACATATACTTTGACACTGAAGAATCTTTGGGATAAAAATACCTCTAATATTGTTAATCACAAATACCACTCCTTGTGATATGCTTAATCCTTTTTTTTATCAATATAAAACAGTTTTGTTGAGATTTTTCTGTCATAAGATGCTCATCTAAAATTTTGAAGTATGTGAGGGGAACTGGTATACACATACCAGCAAAATTTACCCAAATTGAGACAATGAAATGTACGTGCACACTTCTGTTTTTCAGAATGAGGATAACCTACATCATAAAACTGAAATCAGAAAAGTATCATTGAATTTAAAAAGACACTTTAATTAAAATTTGAAATTTCCCAAATTATTTTGTTATACTTTGCCTCTTTCTCTTTTGTTTTTCTCAGAGTTGATTTCTATGGCATCTTATGGTGTGAGATAAATGTGAAATACCTTTCTTTAAGAAAGCAGATTCTGAGTTTTAAAACTGGTCCAATCACTTCTAGAAGTCTGTAGTTCTAAGTACTGGTAGAAGTATTGAACATATGGGTGCAGCCATACAACTATTTATGACCCTTCAGGTACAGCATAAGATTGCAAAACCCAGTTTTATTTTGTTGATGTAATGTATACAGAAGGGACACAAATTCTATTGCAGCTGCTGCAAATTCTTTACTAATTGCCTATAAATTGCATTTTTTTCTTTGGCCTTTAGGATAAAGGCCAAAGATCCAGTCTCATCCGTGCTTGAAAAATCTAGAATATGCATACTACTATTTAGAGGAAAATATGCAGGCTAATAAGCTGACTGGACAGTGATGATAAATCACTGGTGGTGATAAACGGGGCCGAGTCTAGTTGGAGGCCTGTGGCCATTGGTGTCCCCCAGGGGTCAGTTCTGGGCCCGATACTGTTCAGCTTGTTCAYCAATGACTTGGACAAGGAGACTGAGTGTACTCTGAGCAAGTTCGCTGATGACACCAAACTGGGTGGAGTGGCYGACACTCCAGAGGGATGTGCTGCCATCCAGTGGGACCTGGACAGGTTGGAGAGGTGAGCAGAGAGGTGTACGGTGACATCTGCATATGTCTTCATATGATGTGGTTGCTTCACACAGCAGGTTACCATACAAGTTGCCAGCACACAGGTGCTACATCTTAAATACTGAGTTTTGGATGGCTCAGACTTTTAAAATATTCTGCAAAAGTATTTTAAACTTAGAAATTCTTTAAGTCTGGAAGCATTAACCTGTACTTAACTTTTCCCTTTCTTTTGCCCTCCTTGTTCCCCTTTAACATTCTCCCAGCCTCCAGATGAATAAGAACTACTGTGTAACAGTAATGATAATGCTAGGATGTCTCATATTATRTCTTTATAGCATATATACAGTAAACAGTCTATAATCTCTACTCCTTGTCTAGATAGCTTATAATGGTCTGCTTACTGCATAAACCTGTGAATCTTTTATACATAACCATGAGTTTGTAGTGTTCTTTTGAATGGGCAARTGAACAGTGCTTTTTAGTTATACAAACATGATGATGTAGCTGTATGGCATGACACAGACATATATCTTGTATATTTGTATGGAGCAGAATGCAGCCTAGTTTAATTAGGCAAAAGTATTTATCTCTCCCTTATTACCATATCTGAAAAGTATTTTTTCTCACTCCCAGAGTTAAATGTAGCCTCATCTCAATTTCTCATATGTAGTTCTCAGCTCAGTGCTTTACATTCTCAAACTGCCAACATTAACTAATTAACTAATTCATGTCTTTATGGGCTTGTGAATCTTGGATGTCAAAARGCAAAAGATGAGAGAAGTGTAATGAATTAAATAAGCCACCAATTAAATTGCCAGCATATAGCATATAACCAGGACCTATATTACTGTTGCTTGTTGCTTTTCTCTACTGTAAGATGCTATCACTTGGTGACAGTCTTTCCCTTCATTTTAAATCCTGTAATTCATTGGACTAGTCCCAACTGTGTAGGACATGTCCATTTCTGCTTTAATCCATATGAGCCTAAGATCATACTGGCTATGAGGTGTGGATGAGATAGTGCTTATTTTGAAATGTATTTACTGCACACCCTAAAAATAAGAATGGATATAAATGCAATCATCTTGACTTCTGAAACATAAAAAGCCTGTCAATTTAGATCACAGTCACCATCCGAGAGCTAAAAGGTAAATATGAGCCTTAATGATAAAAGATATATATGTCCTTTGATGTAGTTCTGATTTCTAAAAGATTGTCTGTATAAAGGTGTCTTATCCATTTCCTGTAAGAATGTCTCATATGGTGGTCTAGACTAGTAAAAAAAAACAAACAAACAAACAAAAAAAACCCAAAAAAACCCCAAACAAACAACGACAAAAAAAAGATTCCCAGACAATTGGTCATCTTTCTTTTTCTTTGGATCTCTTCAGACGTGGACAGGGAGTGAATTGTTCTCTAGATTATCTTTTATAACTTATGCCTGATTTCCTCCTTTTACAATGGGTATCCTACTCCCACACTCAAATAAAGAAGATCTCTCTCATATGACCTATCTACCTTTCTCTCATACCACGGTAACTGATCTGTAATGACTGGTGCTGAGACGGGGCTGTATTCTTTTATATAACTGGATGCAACCTTTACTTAATCAAAATTCAGTCACAGCATGATGACATATTTTGTTCAGATAACACCAAATGCCAACACTTTGTTGCAGGATTGTTGCACTCGTGTTCATATGACAGATGAAAAACCTGGTCTTTCAGTGTCTTTATAAGAGATCATGAAGCCTTTCTGTTTCAAAATGTAAAGGGGTGAAGTAGCACAGTCCTGAAACCTTATATTATTTCTCTACAAGGAGTAAAAATCACTGAGTGYTACAAGAAGGTAGGTGGTAGGGCTAATTTACTGGTTCATCGGGAAAACCAAACTATATTCTTCTCATTAGGTTGTGCTTAGCAGAATAAAAGACCTAACAGCTTTACTAGAGGAGAAAGCTGCAAAGGGAGAAGGAAGAATATTGGAATAGCCAAGCTTCTAGGTGTGACCATTTGGACATTCACAGCAGGCTGCTTTGCATTTTCTTTATGACTAGATGGACASGACTGCTGAAGTGTTTTTGTAAAGAGAGCTTGTAATATGCAAGGATTGAAAACAACATACTGGAATTATTTTTGTTTAGCAAGTTTATAGGAAATTTTCTGAAAAATTAAGGTTTACTTCAATGATTTTATTATCTTCAGTTCTATATTCACAGACCAAACTCTTTAATATTCTTCAGGGGCAAAGTAGAGTTGTAAGAAAAAGGAGTCTTAATATCTGCTGGATAATAACAAAAGTTCTGACAATTTAAATTGATTTTGTACCTTAGTATTAATAACTGTGCAGCTATTATACAGCTATTAATGACGATACAGCTATTATAATTACAGCTATTATAATAAATGAGGAAATGATTTCACTGGCTTAAGCAGAAACATTATATTATCATCTATATGAAATGGCAATTTTCCCCCTTCCTGCAAATACTTCATTAGCACAGTCATACTTGCCTACTAGGAGCACCTAAGAGTCCTTTACTTGTATGAAAGCATTCCTGACAGCAGTGCCAAGTCGCCTTGCAGTTAATGTGAAGAGGCCTGAACTGTAAATATTTTCATGGCCTTTGTGAATGCAACCAGATTGCTAATTTTAAATGGAAAGTGTTTAAGCAGGTTGGAAAATCTGGACTATGCCACTGAAAATTTGCTCTTAGTATTTTTTTTTCCCCAGAAATGTATGTTCAAGTGATTAATTATTTCATGTTACACTTGTCATAATTCTCCCTGGTACATTGTACTCCCCCATTTGTCTGCCTGATCCTGCCATTATTTCCAGTTCTAGACGTAGGTGTGGTTCCTTGCTCCTGTACGTGGCTATAAAAGCACCTGAAAAGATTTCTTTATAGAAACTGGGTATATTCCATCAGAATACCWTATGCTGCCTATTGTGAGGATTTCACAACAAGCATTTTCTAGCCATAGATTGTCTTTTCATTGTAGACATAGTGTGCCTTTTCCAACACTGGAGTTCCAGGCTCYGCCACTCACTACAATATAAATAATGGCTGTATTCCTTTCAGTTATGCTCCTGATTTTAATCTATTTTTAACAAAAGTTGATAGATTTATCTTATGCTTTATGGCTAAGAGGTAGTGTCCTAGTGCAGGGGTTCAAAATAAGATATTTTGCCTKCTAAAACAAGACACTGCTTCCAGAGCTAATGAAACTTTTATAAAGCTGAATTGGTCCCTATCTGTCAGATCTTTGGGGAGAATTTTATAATCAAGGTTTAATGATATAAGTGTCTATGGTTGGTACATTCAAGGACATCTTTTTGAGCTTTGTGAATAAAAGATATTATCACCTCATATAAAGTAGGAAAGAGAGATGAGGTGCATGAACCTGAACTGTGCATCTGGGTCTACTTTAAGCACAATGCTTTGTAAAATCTGGTAGTAAAATCAGACTTCCCTGAAGCTTTATTTGGCAGTTTAGAAATAGACTATTTTATTTCTTCATATAATATATCTAAATCTATCCCTGGGCCTGGGATAGATGGGTTTAACTCATTGCAAAAGGTTTTAGATTCTTACAATAACTTTTATCTTAGAAGCACATGGGCTAGGTTTACAATTAACTGCATATCTACTTTAGGTGTACAGTTAACTACATAACCGCTTAACCAAAAATAACAACTATCTTTTATTCCTACTGAGTATAGCTTATATCTTTCCATTGATATAACCTTTTAAATTAGGAATTAGCTGGGGATTTTGCCCCTTTTAGTCTTGTAAGATCTTTCAATTAAACCAATTCTTAGTTATTTGTGTACTTATKTGTTTGTGAGAAAAATGAATTTTTCATATGTCTCGTATTTTCAATATAATTCCTAATTTCATTCTTTCTCATAAGAAAATAGAATAAAATTTGTGATTTACTCTGAAAAGGAGAGTCCTGCAAAGACCTGTGTGTTTCCTTCATTTCTATTTTATTCAGTTGAAGTAAGCATGCAAACACATATATATATATATATATATATATGTATATATATTTCCTTTTTTCTATTCTCATCCTGGAACTTCTCATTCTTCCTTAACTATACAGCATGTATTGGAATGGGATATAGGTAAATATGTTTTAATGATAACTCTCTTCATAAAAAATTAAAATAGGGTACCAAATGTTAGTCAAATGTTAGGCTTTTTGATTAGATTCAGCAGATCAATAGCTTATTATATGCCTGAATTACTGTAATTTTGGCACTTTCTGATTTGCTTACAGCATATATTGTTTGCATTTATATTGTAATTTGCATTGTGATTTACTATGTAAGGTTAAGAAAACATTGAATGTTTCCTTAATATATGGGATCCCCTATAGTCAGCTTTTCAAAAGTCAGTCTTAAATAAACCATTTGGTTTTGAGTATAAGAGACGAAATTGAGATATTAATAGGTAAATTTTAAAGGATTTTAAGAGCTTTGAGAAGATTCACTTTTAAAWGTATCTGTGTTGAAATCACTCACTGTGTCTGTGTAGGATGCAGCCCAATATGACATGTGCGATAATCATGCTCTTGAAGGATGACTATGAAGTTCTTAAAACAGAAGGAATTCTGTAGCTGACTGTACTGGGGCAATAACAGGCTTAGAGTGAGCCTCAGTCTCTGACCAAGAATTTTACTGAGCTTGAGAAGACCATACCTAAAGATCATCGGGGACTTATCAAGAAGGCACTAGTTGGAAGACAGAGATTTGTTCCAATAAAAGCTTTTTTTTTGTGACCACAATTTATAAAAAAATATTGTAGAGAGCGCCTTCTAATGCAAGTATAAGAGAGCCACACCAGACCTCAACCTCAAATATCTAACATCCCAACAATTAGGGAATTCCTCATGGATGTACAGCACCAAAAGCTCTAGGTCTCCCTCCTGGCTGATTTGGATTGAGGGGCGGGAAACTGTTTAGTTCTGYGTTTCAAGCCTGGGTTGGTACTAAGGAATTATAATTTGTGAATGGCTATAAAGATTTGAGAGTTCCTCTACCCATTTGCCAAGTGAGGTAACATATATTCCGCTGGCTCTATAGAGTGCTATGGTACCAGTAAGGCTCCTAAGACRTAAATTTCTCTGCACATATTAATGCAGACATACCCTGTCCACCTTTTTTGGAAATGCCCATAGTGCCTCTTTCCTTGTGATACTGGAACTATAAACACAGTACAAATAGCTAAATATTCAGGAAACTGACAAGGAAGAGAATATACTGCTTTGATTGTATGAGACATTTTGGATTGTAAAGACACATATGAATTGTGAAAGACGTTGCATTTTTTGGTCTGAATCAGGTAACAGTTTCACATTTCCTGAAATATTTTCCTGTTTCTTTCTCTCTCTCTTTCTTTCCTCCATAAATCCTTTAAATTCTGTGTGTGGTAGAAAATAATGATGTCAGTTTGATGTGAAAGGAAATTTTGTTTTCTGTGTAGGCAATAGCAAGGATATTCTCATGTTAGGTGTCTGAAAGTGCTCTAAGTCATTGGGAGACTCCGATCATTCTCCAGTGATTGCTTGGAGAAAACTCACTCTACTTYGAAGTCTGCTTGACTGTATCTAAATTAAATGTGAACACCTTCCTACCACAAAGCATAAAATACAAATAATGAGGTGCTGTAGGATAATAGGATGGTCTGCAATATACATTGAACTGATGGAGGAAAACCTACTGACAAAAGGAAGACACCTTTGTATTTCCTTAGAACAGAGTGATTTATAGGGGCCCAAATGAAACCCAGGAAGCATCCAAGCGCATTGTAGTGACTATGAAAGGAAAAATTAATAGCTGAAATTCTTAGGCTATTTGTTGCTAGTTTCACTGTTTGAAGAGTTTTTGCTTTTATAATTTTAAATATTATTAAATACATTGACTTTATCTTATGTTTTCCATTACAGAGGCATATGCTGAATATCTTCATGTTTGTAGCTATTTTCAGACAGTCATTTTTCTCCTATCTTAACATTTCTTTTTTATATTTTTTAATTGCATGATAAATAGTACAGATTACAGATTTTTACTGATTCATATTAAATTGAGACATTCACTCCTGGAGTACAATCACAAGAAAATAATTTATTTACTGCATCTTTAGAATTGCTTAAAAAACATTGTCAYATTGTAAATCACTTGCTTAGAAAAACATTTTTGTTTTGCCAGATCTTATGCTTCGTACAGACGGCATGCACCATGCTAACAGTCAAAATACAGTAWCTATGTAATATAAATATTTTATACACAACTATTCCATAATCTATAATCTTGCAACTTAAAACAATGATTTGCTGTCATAATAAAGATAATTAGAGATGAGCACCTCTTTTCTGTGAGTTTTTGATCTTGTCCTAATCTCCATAGAAAAGGATATTAAATTCCAGTAATCCATAGATAATATAGTGGGAGTGACCCATCACAGTTATGTGCTGTGATTACATTAGGTATTGTACATGCATTTCTTTTCCTACAAATGATAAAAAAAAAAAGGGAGATGTTGGGGGGAAAACTTTCTTTTTAACTTATTTAATCTATCTATAATCCCTTAGCTAATACTGATAGGTATAGCTTTTGAGTGAAGTTCTAAATGCTGTTTGAGGACTTAAACTGGTTCTATCAGAAAGCAGAAATAGAGTTTTAAGCCATTTGGGCACATTTATTGCCTATTTAAACTTGAAATTGAGCATATAAGTGGGATTTGGGGGAGTGATTTTACATATTTAATGTATATAGAAAAGGGTTATGAAGATGTGGCGTGTATCCTTATAACTGTGTATCTGCATGCAAAGAACATATACTGAAATATTCGGGATATTGTCTCTCATGAAGGTCTGTAAAACTTCACAACGTAACCYGTCCTGTGAAAAGTCACACACGTCTACACTGAGCAAACTCCTTTTCTTCGATCTTTGTTTCTAACGCATTTTCCTAAACCTTATTTATTGCTGTTGCTTTCCTCTGGACTCTTTCCAGTTGATCTGCATCTCTTCTCAAGTGTGCTGCCAAAAACTCCATGTGATGCAGCCAGAACCAAGTAGAGTGGAAGGATGACTTCATGTATCTAACATGACACTCCTATTTGTACACTGACTCTCCATTACTGTATTTATATACTGCTGTATGGTGTTTGCTTTCTCCTTCACAACACTGAGSTGCTTTTAAGAAATGTTAATCTCTTATCCTCAAGCAATTATTCACATGCTTAAATTGACTTGAGTTCAAGGGGACAATTCACATGTGTAAAGCAATGCACATGCTTAAGCATTTCAAAGGTTAAGGCCAAATATTCCTGTCAAGGAGAYATTTGTTATCAACCAAACTGAAGAGCCAGCTTGACTCAAATGCAGAGTAAACCAATAGCAGAGTTCTCTAAAATAATTAAATATTTTCTRATCTGCACACAGATGTAGAATCTAAATGTATCAGGAAGTAAAAACAGCATTACTAGTATTCTGCATCACTTATCTGTAGATATCTCATGGTGAGATTGATAAAAGTCTTTTCATTTTTAGAAATAGATCAGAAATCAAAAATTTAGAAAATCTGTTTTCTTTGTTAAGAACTGAAATATATTTTGCTTCACTTACTGTCAATGTTTTATTAAGATACATGGCAACATTTCCAGAGTCAAAGTGAAAGTAGGCTACCAATTAAAATTGTAAAAAATTCTACAGATATTCTACTTATGAATTAAGGAACAACATATATTGCTCAGCTAGACTGAGTTTGTTTCAAATATGCCTCATAAAAAAAAGTCTAGTGTTCAGTTTTCTTCTGTTTACTCACAGAAAAAAWTCACTAATTAATAGAACTTTAGTACTAACTGCTCATTTCTTGTTTCATGCTATTTCAGGTGTGTAGATTTTTTTTTTTCAGATATCTTGTTACCATTTCTGCAGACAGTGTCAAGAAGCTCTTCATCATTTCTTTTTTAAAAATTCAAAAAAAAAAAGAAATAGTGATATTGGGTTTTTTTATTTGATCATTTTTACCTTTGCAACTGTGTAAATAGATGTTTAGTTAAAGGTACAATTATTGAACTGCTTTAAGGGCTATTCAGTGCACAACAGCTGACCCATCATGATGTGATTACTCATGTTGCCTTCATTTTCATTTCAACCAGAAYGCAGGGTTTTCTTGGTTCTATTGTAAGAGCAGAAAAACAATTATTTTATGCATGACTGATGATAGTGATGGAGACTCTATATGGGACACAGCAGGAAGCTGAGAACTGCTTGATGCTTAAAAATACCATGCACTTACAGCACATTTGGATGTTGTAAACCCTGTGTATTCAGTTTAATTTTATTTGTTAATTTAGAATGTCTAATGCCTATATAGTATATATTTACTTTAGAATTTCTAATGCCTATACAGTATATATATTTTAATTTTGACAGTACATTAAAAGCAATACTTTTAAAAAAGATATATGATGCATCAGTTTTACAGCACAAATGGATTCTGACCAAGTAGACACTTTACTAAGCAAACTGGTGTTAGAAGTTAATTGGGTTTGACTAGCAAGTTCAGATATTGGCACAATTTATAAGCTTCTGCAGAATTGTGACCATTACCCTACAGTAATAAGCACAAAGCGAGGCCTGACAGTAAGTGCTTGGTATCTGACAGTAAGTAATTAAGTCTAGTGAAAAAAAAATCCTTATAAAATATACTCTTTATATAGTACAGACTATTTTTCAGGATACTTGTACATTTATTGCATTAATATATAATTAGTTTTCTGTTGTCTATATGTGCTKCCAAATCCGTTACAGGAATGGTCAGTTGTTGCTTCTTTGTGGGAATTAAAAAAAAGCTTCCTAGTAGAGAAAAAAATGTCTAGAAAGTATTATCATAATTATAATATTTATTCTGTAATTTAGGAGATTTGTTCATTGTTTCTGAAACACAAAATGCTGTAACTTTATATCATAAAGWAGTATATCATAAATTATACCTGTCTTTTGCATATAAGAATTTTTCTTCATATTCTTGAAATAATTTCTGCAAATGCTTAGMTTTCATTTACCCTAGTATTCCTTTCAACATCCAGCATAAATTTGAAATCACTGACTGAAGAAAATCATACATATGCAAAGGGCTATGTGCTGCATTTTATTTTTATTTAGTATTGATTGAGTTATTGTGAAGAAACATTTTAATCCYTGAAGAGGTAACCATTCCTATGAAGTGCATGAAGCTTTGCAACTAAGTGCAGCTCCTTCTAGGAAAAACACAGGAGTAAAAATCACTAAATTTGCTGGCCGCCATGTGACCACAATGACTATAAGCTTAAATGGGTAGTGTGAGCATTAGAAATCAGAAATATATCTATACTCCACTTTTTTTTTTTTTTGTTACCCAAGCTTAAAAAGAATCTCCCTTGAGTGCTTAACTATTGTTAAGTCCCTGCTCTCCTGCAGGAAMACCAACCTTTGGCAAATGCCCTGGGCACAGAGCTTGACTTTGCAGGCTCACGCGCGCCCACCATACCACCCATATCTTCTCCGACTGCCAATGAGCTGGCAGGGTGCTCAAATCCACATCAATTCTGTTCCGGGATATTTTCATCAAATTGCCAGGTCTTAACAGCGTAAGCAAGCTACATGATTTTTGTGCTTGTACATCATTGTAAATAGAACCAGCCTTGTGATGATGTCTGTAGGATATTTTCCATTTCAATATTCTCATTTTTCTGCAGTACCACTTTCTCTTCTGTCATAGATTGGTTTGCTTCTTTTTTTTTTATTTCCACTGGAAAATGTATTTTGCTTTTTACTTTTAATGTCTCAGAAAAAGTTGTTTTGATCTGTTTACCAGGTAATTCAGAAGATTCTTAGAAAAATCTTCAGAAGGCCAAGTCATTCTTACATGTTTTCACTGGCACTTGGTAGATCATGTGATGTGAGCAAATGGATTGATTCCCCAGGTACAGYAGTACCTGCAATTCTGGTCAGATTTCTCCTCCTCTGTGCATGCGGAAGCCTAAAATCCACTTCTAGTGTGAAGCCAATAACAATTTTGGCACCACTTCAGTATAGTGAGCTTGTGGGGTATGGATAAGGAGAGGCAGGACCTAACCATTGAATAGAAGAGACTTGAAAAATGTATTTAGAAGAAATGCATAGACAAATATGTTTACATTCTCTAATACTTTTTCAGGCTGACCACTTGGTTCTAATATTGATGTTGGAATGTTTGTTACAGTGATTTTTCTCTTGCAGAACTGGTGATGGTGGCAAACATACGGTAATTACTATTTATATCAGAAGAAACACAGACCCACAGATTCTTATATCTGTGTTGGAAATGAAACCAAAGATTATATTTGCAGTTTTCTTTTAATACCCAGAATAAAAACTTAATATATTCTCAGTGTAAATATTCTGAAGTAGAATAATTATTTCCAGACATCTTTAAATAGTGATGTCATTGGTGGTTCTTCCCATGCTACATAAATATAAATGAACATGGGGTGGGCAATTGTTCTGGTGCTGGTCTAATAGAAAACTTCAGGTGACTGTAACTTCTACAAAGCTTGAATATAAGGGATGTTTATTCAAAAATTTCAGATTCAAGCCCTTTTAAAAATATGATCCTAAAATATGAATATCTTGACATAATGAATCAAATTCCACCTATGAAAATAAAAGTACTTCATAAAGCAATTTTTTTGTTTTGCATCATAAATTATTAAGTAATATCTAAGTAGTGTTTTGAACCAGGGCTTTGGAATAGCTACAGGTCTAGATATAGTCATTGTCTGATTATAGCTGGAGAAGTTTTGCTGTGCTGATATTTACCTCTGGCTTCCTATTCTTGCAAATGAGTATAGTTACACTGCCCCAGGTGACATCTTCACTGCTTACTTTCACTACGGAGTTGAGTGGAATGACATGCTGAGCATATGCTTTTGTGTTGGGTATTGGTTTTTAACTGCATGGAGGGACTAGGCCATGGATGGCACCATGGCACTATGCCATAGTATCTCATAACTTACTTAACACTCGATAACTTTTTATTTCTACATTTCCCTAAGGTTCTACTGACCAAAATTCAAATGTCTCGAGATCAATGAGGACTAGATAGTTTAGTAGTCCAAAGAAAGTTCCCATTATCTAGATGGTCTGGACCTTAATATTTGATAATATTGGACAACTTGTGAGGAGACTTGTGAGGAGACTGTGAGGAGACTCCCAAAACACCCTAGAGCTGTAAAGATGCAGTCAGGGATTTTTCTATATGGGATTTTTTAGCACATTATTCTGAGTCCTACTTTGAGATCTGCGTATCTATGGACTCCTGAATATGTTCAAAAAGGCAAGTAAATTTAAAATGAGGAAAGGAACAAAGACAAAGAAATGAGACAACTGCATGGAGGTTTGTATTCTCCAGCAGTGGCTTGAACAAACAAGGTGTTATGCAAACCAGGAAGTGTTCTTTTCTGTTAGTCACATTTAAAGTAATTATTGACTTTTCTTCTTGCTGCTGTTTATGTGGAGAGACATGGCATTGTATTTCTGTAGCGCATAAGCTGTTTTCAGGAGAAATAAAGTTAACCTCTTCAGTGCCTTAGAAGATAGATGCATAATCTGGCAGTGGCAGCTTTGAACAAATTGTTCATTCATTTGGATGAACTATCAAAATGTACAGCAACCTATACATCCACCTGCATTAGAGGGGTGCATTTCACATGCTCATGGGTACATCACATAGTGTTAAAGTAATTAGTGTGACAGCACTGACTGTATCACTTGTCCTACTGCCACACAAGTGTCGTCAAATTATTTAGTAACTTGATTCSTGGGTTTACATAGCATACAGTGCTATATATATGTGCTGTGGAARGTGTGTACTAAAAGCTGTTATTTTACCCTTTGAGGAGGTATTTTTGCTACTGTGATAAAGTATAGTGCTCTGATTCAAGCAAAGATATGCAGCTTAATGCTAGCTCATGATTTCAGCTTTCAAATGAATTGTATTTCTTTTCTCTCCGTAGTTTGTGACGAGGTTTGTGGGTGGCAGCAGCACCTGAGGTTTGCGGGGTTTCTGTGCAAGTAGCCACCAGGCGCTCTTAGGGGTTCYCGTGGGAGTGAAGCGCTGGCTGGCTGCCCGGCTTTCCCTCCCTTCTCCTCCGGGTTGGAACTGTCAGGGGATTCCCCAATAACAATCAATGACCTGCTGGCTCTTCTGGCAGAACGCCACCAAGTTGTGAAACCGCTGCGAATTACATGTCCTGATTCACCCTCACATATGCCAGGCAGCTTCGAGCCAGGAGAATCTTATAACATCTTAAACAAATATAATGCACATAGTCTACCCCCAGCCCACTATTTTGTTTTATTTTTTCCGTTTGTAAAATGTGTCAAAACTTTGTGCTTTGGCTCTTGGCATCTTTAGCAAGTATAGGCTGAGAGTTTTTTTCTGTGTTGCATTTTACTGTTTCAACAGGGATTTTGTGTAGGGTATTTCACAACTATTTTGTTTAATTTCATGTCAATACCACAACAGTCTTAATTCAGGTTCCAGCCTCCTGTGTTTATTCTAATGCTAAATAGTTCTTGGTGGATTTTAATCAAAAGTGAGGATAGTGGTAACATCTATTTTAGCTCAGCCTTCATTACTCATTTTAAACGTCACCTTCAACTGTCTTTGAGCTACAGATACCCACTAGCTCCACACCATATACAACTCTTTTTAAACTTATTCACTCTAGCGAGATTTTTTTTTGCTACTTTTTATGGTKGGATCTTGGATCAA
Source organism: Eudromia elegans (assembly GCA_003342815.1). Classification (NCBI taxonomy): domain Eukaryota; kingdom Metazoa; phylum Chordata; class Aves; order Tinamiformes; family Tinamidae; genus Eudromia; species Eudromia elegans. Next base: position 1,949,153 of record PTEX01000091.1, read on the forward strand.
ATAATGACCATGTTGTACATATCTAGTCCTCTCCTGAAGCAATTAAATTTAGTTAAGTATTACAGGATTAACCTTTATGTAGATTACAGTGTAATGAAATAATTTGCTCCAGGAACAAGAGCCCTCTAAAATCTGGTYGGAAACTTTCGTATTGCATTATATTGTCAGAAGACTGAATTAAAGAGGTTCATAGATATTTAACAAAACTATTTGCYATTAAAGTTTGTTAAGTGTCTTGAGTTTAATCTCGTCTCATCCTTCAGGGAATAGATAGACCATTTTTCAAGGTTGCAAATTTTTCTATGCGTAATGAAACATTTTACAGTTTACTAACAACATCATAGAAATCTCTGACTCCTTTGAGATATAATAGCTATAGGTCATACATAAAGCAGAGGATTATATATAGGTAGTAGGTACATCAGTACTGCACTCACGTATAGTCACTCAGTCATGTATCCAGCACAATTTACAAATCTTAGAACAAATGAGGCTGCAAATGCTTGTTATTAGTACTGCCAAAGGATTCCTTATTAAAATCCCTTACAATTCAATTCTCCAGAGGCTTCTAGAAATTACTTTATTGTGGGTTAACTTCTGGTATAATATGAAATCTTAATGTAGAGGTTAAAAATTTTACTTTTTTAAAAAACTAATGCTAACTGCAAACCTTTTGTTCAATAATTTTCCTCCTGCAGCCTGCATGTTACTTAATTCCTTTATTACATAARGCAGACATTTGTGTCTTTTTTTTTAATATATATATACTGACCATGATTACTGCTCCCTTTTAGTTTGATCACAAGGTACAAGAACAATGTATATTTGGGTAGCTAACCTTAACTATCTAATTCATGAACATAGTCTTTAAAATGATGTGATCATATAATGTATTTTTAAATTAAATTCTTCCTGATWGTAGGTGTTATGAAAATTGAATCAGTTGCTGAGCATGATTCAATGGATAATTGTAGCTGATCAGATTCTCTCCAGTGTGTTCACTAAATAATGTTTTATATCTTGCAGCTATTGCCAAAAATTTGCTACCAAAATCACATCTAAAGCAGTCCCTGTCTGTTTAAAAATAATTGCACTACATTTTACAACAAATATWTTAACACTGATCTAATAGGAAGCAGCAGGTGATGTTTTAGCTGTGTAAAAGATGTCTCAGTGAAGTTAGTTCCTGTCTCTCTAATGAAGAAACTATCTACAGGTGGATGAACAAGACATGGATATAAAATTGCATATGTTTTCTTTCTGAATCAGCAGGATGACTAATTACCCCTTAAAAAGGGACAATGACTTGGATSATACCTTATTGAAAAGACTTTGTGGCATAAAACTAATCCATTATATGTGGTTGAAACTATGTTTTCAGTCTGAAAGAGATATTTGATCAAATGTTCAAGAGCTATTAAGCCACATCGGTGATTTCACTTACCTTCAGTTTTTCCACAAATATGTCTGTCTCTAATAAATTGTATTTTTTTTTTCTGTAAATAATTGAGTGAAGCTAGCACTACAATTTGTGGATTTTTTTTCCTTTTAGGAAAGTAACATGGAATTATTTAGAGTAACCGCTTTATCACTTTTATTATTTCACTTTACACATGTCCTGATTAAAAACCTAAGAAATACACAAGTTAAAAAAAAAGAAAAAAACCTGCTTCTAAGTGATGATGTGGATGCAGGCTCTGCAAGGATCTCCTTCAAAACTTTTAAAATCTTACTGTGTTTGATTTTGGCTAGCAGTCCARTGAAAGGATGGGTTTTTAAAATCAAAGCTCTTCTCACTTCCTATTCATGCTGCAGTTGCCAGCCTGTGTCTTGAACACAGGAAGAGCAAATATAGCACCATGCAGCATATGTTTTCCCACAGGCCTTACACCTTGTTCCACTCCAAAGCATTTACCTGTGAATGAAGGTAGGTCTGTGGCTTCACTCTTCCCCATATGGCAGAGCTGATCAGAAGTATACAGCAACAGGCTGTTACGAGTTGTCAGCCTTTTYRTTTTTTTCTCCCTATATACAAATGGATGAACAGGRAAATGTGACTCCTTTGAGATGTAGTTTCTTCCTGGTATTATTCTTAGCATTCAATATTTGCTGTAGGTGTTTTCACACTGTAAGTCTCAGGAGACAGAAGTTCCCAAGGATGCCTATGATCTAATGCAGTAAAATGAGTGATAGTGATATATGTATCACTCATATCTATACACGTATATATATGTATTTACTTAACATTCTGGAAACACACACATAAATGAAATTCAGGTTTGGATTGAGGTTTCATATATCTGCTTTGATATCAAATGAAATGTTTAAGTTAGCCTTGCACACACTACAAAGCAAAACCTTAATGAAAATCCTAAACTACTGTAGCACACTGTGACACACACACACACTGCTTTGCAATAACTGAGTTGTGAACAAGCTGAATGGAATTGTATTGCTGCTCTACTGTCTCTAATAGAGATGGCTTTAAATATCTCAGGAGCTTTCCACATTGTTTCTTTGTTACTAATACTAATGATATCTACAGAGCAACCCAGAAGCATAATTACTTTGCCATCACTACTCCTGTTAACTATATGAAAGAAAAATGAGGACCTTAGCTTTTCTATATTCCATGCATCACAATACCATGAACATGAAGCATAAATGTGGAACTGAGAAAACATATTGCACAGAATACAAATCGAGAGCTCAATGACACAAGCACAGCTCCTTCATGTGCTCATGGAGAATGTCCTCTGCAATGACTTGTATCAGATCTGAATAAAATATGCTTTTATTTTTCCAATGCACTTTGCCCAACAAAGCAGATGTGAACAAGCCTTGATGGTGATTATCTAAAGCGATGTAATATTTAGTGCTGTGTCGTGAATACTGCYTCTAGCCTGGACAATTTTTAAGCACTTTAAGCATACTAGGATCAATCCTAGCATCATATACTATCTGTATGTCAAGTTACACTGAAAATATCCAAATGTCTATTCCAGAAGCACAGGTGTGCCTAGTAATGAATGTCTCAAGTTATAAAGCATGTCAGCCTGGCGTTTTTTTTTCTCATTATTAGGTCATGCTCTTAGTTGATTATTTTGGTCGCATGTGTTGGCTTTGCTGGGCATTCTGTAAGCAAGAAAATTTCTCTAGATATTTTTCTGTAATGATAAATTTTCTGCTGAGTAATGATACCTTTGCACTGTCTATTGGTATGTGAGTGACACAATCTTCCTTAGAAATTCAGCTGAGAATTTTGTTGTCTGCAGGGAGGTGGAAGAGGCACAATATAGCATAGTATAGAATATAGTATACCCTTCATAGTGCACAGCAGAAGTTTCCAAACAACAGCCATATAAGAGGTCAAGACCAATAAAACAGATTGATCATGTCTGTAGTTAACCACTAAGCAAGACCCCCAGAAACTACCAAGAAACAATTTAACTTCGTCTTCAGAACCCTTTTATTTTTTCCAAGGAAAGAATAAATGATATTTTTGGGTACTACTAACGTAGTGACAAGGACTGTCAAGCTTCATTTCTTCAGTTAGTATGAGCCCAGGTGTTAAACATGGCACATGACACCGGTGTACGCAGTGCAGTGAGGCAGGGACACTGTATGCTGACAGAGAATCAATAATGAAGTGGAAAAGACAATGACACTCTATGGCATTGTCTCTCTTCATGACAGAGCTGTTCAGCCCCAGAAGTATTAATTCAATTGCTTCAGCAGCACCAGACTCCTTTATTTCATTCAGAAATCAGCACTCATGGGGGCATTCAGAGCAGCTTTTATAGTGGATAACTGCTGGTCTTTTGCATGGTCTTTTGTAAATACTTGGATATCTAGAAAGCAGTTAGGGTAAGGAAGTTTTATTGGGTTCTCATCCTTTCTTCCCAAAGATAACTATTTCTGCAGCAAAACAAAATTTAAATCAGAGATTCCCTTGGCTTAACTCCATCCTTGAGCATTTTGTGGAGAATCTACTGTCAGGTTTAGTTAATGAATACAGTTTAAAAAAAGGAGATAGAATAAATGAAGACATGTCAACTGGAGAAGCACAGTAACAAGGAGAATTGCATTTACTCTTTGTTCCTGTGCTCTGTAGTGATCATTGTGAACGTACAGTTCCTTTTTGTTCACTATTGCAAATATATCCACAGTCATTATTAATTTATTTCCATTAGTTTACCCCAGAGTGACAGCATCCATGTATTGAAAAGTCTCAGCCCACAAGCTCAAAATCAGAAAAGGCTTGAGTTATATGCCAATAAGATATATACGAAGCATAGAGTCTAGAAGAGGTAACTTCTGTAATCAAGATTTAAATCTTTTTGCGGATAAAAAGGGAGCTCCAGAGCAAATCTTTTTAGCTTGCACATCTTTCAGAAATCAGCTGAAGTACATAAGGTTTTAGACCTTTATAGTACCGACATTGCATTTAATTTTCATTAATTGTAATAGTTATTGCATGCTTTAGGTATTTTTTTTTTCACTACGCTATTTATACCATTTACTGTTTCACGGAATCACAGGATGGCTGGGGTTGCAAGGGACCTCTGGAGATCATCTAGTCCGACCCCCCTGCTCCAGCAGAGACACTGAGAACACATGGCACAGGGTGGCATCCAGGTGGGTCTGGAAGATCTCCAGAGAAGGAGACTCCACAGGCTATCTTGTTTAGTCTTTCCTCATGTGATAGATGTTTGATTCCTTCTAAATAAAGAGTCCCTCTTCATCGCTCGTTGCTGGACCCTCTCTAGGAGCTCCATATCCCTCTTGTCCTGGGGAGCCCAGAACTGCACACAGTGTGTGCACGTGTGGCCTCACCAGAGCTGGGTGGAGGGGAAGGATCTCCGCCCTTGACCTGCTGTCAACGCTCCTTCTGATGCAGGCCAGGATCTCATTGGCCTTCTTGGCCACAAGAACACATTTATTTGTGTCTGACCTTTAAAGATAATGCTTTGAGTGCTTAGGTCTTTATTTTTATGTGGATATGGAAAAAATTAGGATGGTAATTTTAGGCTACTTCAACAGATGCAGTCATGCTTGTAAACTGCCAGGTTCAGAGTGAAATCACAGTGAACTTTAGCTCTCCTATCCATCCTCGAGTTATGATTTCTACAGGATCAGAATGTGGACACAGAGGCCAGTTTAGTTTTATACTATACCGGTGCCAAAAAGGATAGCCCGATATTAAAAAGCTATAGCATACTATTACTGGGATTATGTCTTAGGAGGAGACACCACACAAAGAGAAGCTATTTAAACGTTCTGGAATGTACATGTCATTTTTAATAGTCATTCCATGTGGCAACATGCACATTCTTCCCTTGAATTGTTCTACATTTACCTGAATTTCTTGCCAAAGATGAAACACTTCAGTTGTGCAAAACCAGTGAAGTCTATGAGTATAAAAGTTTAAAAAGTGTGGTTGAAAATTTTAGTTGAAAAAACCAGGAAATGTGTGAGCTTCAGCTTTTGAAAGAAACTCCACTCAAAGTTGATAGGGCTGCCTGCAGTTCTGTGGAATAAGAAAGTGCAAAGAGGGTCCTGGTTTGGAATAATATTTCCACTAAAGCCATTACTGGAATGTTTCTCTGAGCTGAGACATCCTAAATGAAGGTTTGTTTTATAATAATCCAGAGCTTTCAAAATCCATACTTCTCTTTCTCATGCTAAATAGGAAACCATGTAAGATGTGACAAGATATGTTAGCATTTTAACATGTGTGGTTTAGTCTGTGTTTTAGTGGATATTTCCACAATTTTGAGAGCTTGACTGCATTTAAAGAAGGAAAATAAAATCACTTTTCACATCAGCAACCGTTTTTTAAAAATCATTTTGTCTTTACACACCTTTAAAGGAGCCTCAAAATATGCCTGCAGCATCCTCAGTGATGAGAATTATTGGGAACACATTCAAGACAGGGAATTATATGGAAAACAGGAAGAAGTGTGATTTTCTATCATTTTGCCCTTTTATTTTTTCACCTTTTAATCATGGAATGCCTAAATGTTTAATGCATAGACTTTTTAAAATTTGAAGCCACCTTTAGAGCAAATATATGTATGATCTTAATTCTTTTAGCAGATAAATAAATTTTGCTTGCAGTAGCTGAGGGCTGGGTAGACTGTGCATAGTCTCATGTTACCCTGACAAGAGTTCGTGTCAAACTGGGGGAATTACATTGTCCCAAATTTTCTCCAACAAGACATCACAGCAGATTATCTGGCTGCCACCACTCATCAGGCTGCAGCTGCTCCCCTGCTCTGTTTGTCTGAACCAGCTCCGTACAACTCTGCCGAAGTCAGACGGGATGCAGCCCACGCTGGGAAGCAGGTTGGATTAGCAATAATAAGGAGGCAGATTGAGCAGCCAGTAAAGAGTCAGACATGACTGGTGGTGCAAATCCAGGCTCACCCAGGCTTTTGTTTGCTGCTTTGGTACAAGGGCTGTTGGGGTTTATCCATCACAGCATTAAAAAAAGAGGGAAAAAAAAGAAAAAGTACATTGATGGTTTTGACCTCAGCATTATCCCTTTGGTTTAACTTTGACCTCCTAATTTTGCACTAAAAGGATATGGTCCTGCTTAAACACGCCTAGAATTGAAAATGAAGGGAGAACTAGCAAGAGTTCTTGTGGCAATGTGTATTGAAGGTAAAATGCTGTAGAGTCTCTCTACTTCAAAAGGTTTCATAATTCTGCAGCTGTATACAAATGATCCATTTTGTTAATCTGAATTCCTAGGGTCATTAAAAATTTTTTTCTCTCCTCTCTGGAGTAGTTTATTACTTTGAAAGGAAAAAAAAAATCAGTTTAAAGCCAGGTAAAGGAGAAAAGCTGACAAAAACATAAATTAGAGGAAGAACTTAATTTAAAAAGTGTCAAAAAGGATAAATAGTCTTAGTTCAATAATAAAGCCCAGTTCAAGAGCCTTCTATCTTTAAATAAAGCATTCAAGCACTCTATTACCTGTATACAACCAATCTTTGATTTCCAATCTAAGCCTATTTTTGCTTCTTATGTGATTAGCATACAAATGCAACAACAGAAAATACATGGCTACATGGGTAGGACTATTTTTTAGCTTTCATTTCAGCATTCGAGAGAATTTCTGCATGATTTTTAAGATAAATCTTGCATAAAAGTGTCCTAGCTTGCCAGAATCAAAATATCATTAATGCTGTGTCAGGTTCTCTCAACACTTACCAGAATATTTCCTGCTGTGCCTTGTGCTATTCTACAGAGACAGTAAAGTTTTTTTAAGGATTTGAGCTCCTTTGGGCTCCCATACAGTGGCCTGAGCATGAATAATTATTGAGCTCACATGTGTGCAAACAAAGCAGCTGTACTGGAGAAGAAATATCCCAACTTGCACAAAAACCCCTTGATTACCTTAAGATTTAATGCTTCTTGGAATTTTCCCTGTTAGACCCCAGAGTAGTACCTATACAGTACTGTGGGACACTTACTTCAAGATATTATGCTTAAGTATAAGAGCAAATTTATACTCAGGCATACTAACAAACTACAGAGTTGAGGAGAGTATTGTATTTTGCAATAGCGTATTCTGAGAAACATTTTGATGATTCTGATATTAAAGATTAGAGATGAATCTGCCTGCCAAGCCAAAGGTCAGCAGCAGCCTGTAGAACCAGTGATCACAACTACTATGCCAAGACAAATCTGGAATAACTCTGTCAATTGACTTTGAATTTATACTGATTTGCAGTGAGATCAGAATGTGACTTAGTGCATTCATCATAATCAAAATAAGAAAAAATATGTTCTTTTATAATTCCTGAACTTGGTGTAGTTTTCTGATGATGGCTGGGGAATCAAAAACAAAACAAATCAGTGCAAGAACTGTGTATTTTTTGTTGATCTATTTTGTTGTTCTGATCTATTCCTTCCTTTCCACATTGACTAGCAGTATTGACTGCTAGAAGAGCTGAATAATTACTTCTCTGTGGTTTCTTTTGGCTTTCTTCTAAGACTGGAAACAAAGGTGCCTGTTATGACAGTGAGATCTGAGGGGGTCTGTCACACTTTGGAACTAAGTTTAGAACTAAGATAACAATTTTATTTTATAAAGATCATGTGTGGAAATTGCTCCTTTTTTTCGGTACTGAGAGCAGTGAGGTCTGAGGAGTTTGCAATTAACTCCAGTCTTCAAATCTCACAAAAAAAAAGTTGTTGGCTATTTGGTTATTTAATTATCTTCATAGCAACAGCTGCATCATTTGCAAACACTCAAATCTGATTAAAATTAAAGATACTGAATTTACTAGCCAAATATTTCAAACTAATGATCACTGAATTGGCAGTTTGTCAAAATATTTAACAATATAATTTCTGGTAGTGTATAGTTTGAGTTCTCCAGACTCCACTGTCTCATTATTTCATTTGTGGTGAGTTTCTGAATTTCTTTGAAGGTAAGTTACAACAGAGTCAAGCAGTCACTCTGCACCTTTTCTCATGAGGGAAACCGTCCTCTGGGGATCTTGATCAGAGATCTTCAAGCTCCGTTTTTAATTAGTTCTTTAGTTCTTTCTTCTAAGTCACCATTTTTAGTTCTTTCTCCATTGGTTTTGATGATCTAGAGCAAACTGAGTATCCAAATGGACCTGTGCTCTCAGGCATTCTGGGTCTCCTATAAGAATGATTGTAGCTTTGATTTACTTTTTACTTCCTTTGATCAGGATATGTTTGTGTGTATTTGCCTCTGTGTTTACAATCTCACTGACATAGTAAGATGTTCTCTTAAAAGGCCTTAATATAATATCCTAAATAATGAATAACAGACCTTCTAACTTGTCCTTTCAATTCTTTTATTTTCCTTTGTTTCATACAGCACTTTTCCTACTTCCTTATGTAGTTTCATTTTCATGTAACATAATTCTTAATTATGTTGCTTCCTTTTATTAGTTATGCACTGCACTGTGTATTGGTTTAAAATTATAGTAAAGTGTTCTATATGGGCACTGACAGACTACACATGCTTGGTTTCAATAGACTGAAGCGTTCTTGTACCTCAAAGGAACTTCATTGCAAGCAATCAAAGATGACAATCTTGCAGGATTGTCAGATTCTGGCATGGTATTTATTGACTGTACACAAGATTTTTAAGCAGACTTTTCTCTGTATGTATCCAATTCTGTTTTTCTTGTCCTTGTCCTCCAATATTCTTTGTAACCTCTCTGTGGGAGGAGGGAGGAAGAGGAATGGGGAGAAAAGGAAAAAGAGCATTTGTAATGCTAGCATGAGAATTCTGGTCAGGGTTTCTTCAGCATGTTGCTACAGCTCCTGTATTCCTTTTCTGTGCTCTCACCAAGATTTAGGCCATGAGGACAGAGGAAAAGGTGTGTGGTTACACACCTAGCAACCTTTATGAAAAGGACACAAGCTTACGTGTTACTTAGGTGGCAGCAATATCTTTGTTCTACTCTTACCACTCGGTCTAATCTAGCACTGGCACTGCAACCGTTATTTCTCAGGATTGGGAAGGAATGTTTACTTCAGGACTGAACAAGTTTACACAGATGATTCTCTTCAGGGCTTCATGTATGAATTAAGTTCACATTAGTAGGCAACAAAGTCTAGCAGAGATGATCATTCTCCTCTCTAATATGCCATTAAAAAAGGTGGGAAAAAAATAGAGGGCAGGAAGAGTTGTAATGTTCATACCTTCAAGAGACAAAGCAAACTTGTTGGGGTGAGACTAAGATGAATTAATCTTTTCCTATCATCATCCTCTTAACACCAGCTCAGTAATATTTCATGATATGATATAATATGATACCTGTCTAACTGCAATTCATACATTCCACTCAATAATATTTGGAAATACCCCCTTTTACCAATACTTTATTAACTGTAAGTTAAACAAACTCTAAGAGGACTGGTTAAGGAAAGAATTTCTTGGAGAATAGGGAGAACATACGGGTGGTCTTCCCATTTACTTTACTGAAGATGGAGCTTCAATAAGGCATATTCTTGGCATTTACAGAGCTTGCATAGTACTGCTTCTAGTTACCACGAGCTTGTAGAATGCTGCTTTCTTTGTTAAGACAACACCACATTTTATTGCACAATAGTAATAGTTTTATATCCCTATTATGCAAAAATAAAAATAAATATGTCCAGCTTCCAGGTAGTAGAATATTTTAAGTAGCAAAACAGCCTGCTTTTTGTCTGAATAGCTTTCTAAGCTTTGTATTGAATGCACAGTTAATAATAGTAATTTCTACATTTACAGTAAATAAGGCAAGTTTGTAAATACAATAACCTACTCCATGAATACAATACAATCATGAATAGAATATAGAACAGAAAAGAGGGTTAATAAGCTAGACATTATTATAAGTATAGTTTTATGTGTGAATCAAAAGATCTAAAATGCAAAAAATTACTATGCACGAGAATTGGCAGTAGAAACAACAGAGCTTTAATCTAAAGTACACTAATGCAGCTCAAGTACAATCAGGGTTGAATAAATATGCATCACCTGTGTTTTATTATACTGTACTCTGAAGAGGAAGGTACAGAAAAAAGTACAGGGCTACATTAAAATTCATTTTTTGGCTTTGCGAGCTTGTTCCAGTCATATATTTAGATGCAGCTTTGTGGCTAAGGGCTGACCAGTTTTGCTGCTCAGCAAATGTGCAGTTCTATCAAAGTCAAGATACTTCATTGAAGTGGCCAGTTCTGCATGAATTATATTTGAAAGGGAGACGAGTGTTTGCAGGGGGGGCAAATTTCACTTTTGTGAGAATAAAAAAAGGTTAAAACATTAACTTCAACCTGATTTTTTATTGTTGACATTTGGTACTGTACCTTAATACAAAATAATACAATTACAACTGAATTTTCGAACAACTGGAAATAAGTATTTGTCATTGTGTTAGTCATTGCGTTGATTTAGAATAGAAGTATACTAATACATCTTAAACTTGCTTGCATAATTTTAGTGACCATTTCAGACCCAATCCTCTTATGAGAATAGAATCTGACCCTTTCTTGAGGCATGAAAAATGATTCTTCTTTAATTCCAATTATTTTATAACTATGTTGCCCTCTTGTCTATCCTGGTTTCCTGCCTTGATTCCAGAATCACCTTTCTGCTAAGTAAAAGGAAATGCCTTTTACCTTTTCAGATCACTTTCTGTCTAGAAGCAGAGAGCCTGAGCAGTAGAACTGAGGTTGCTGGAAAGAATCAGTCAATAATCCTTTATAAAATTCACCCAGTACAGAACCTTGAAAACTCTTTCTTATTCAAGAACTGGCTTTAATTAGAGATGAAACACAAAGAGAAAATTTGAATGCTGCTCATCCACAGTGAAGTTGTCTGTCACTTTCTAGACCCCTCCAAATAATGTGCTTAATGAAAGCACAAGGCATCTTCCAAAGAATGACATTTGCTCAGCTGTAAGAACATTGGGAACTTGGCATTTTTGAAAAACTGAGATTTCTGATGGAAGGGTTTTCTTCCCTGCTGCTTCATCACCTAAATTCCTGGACTGGCTAAAGGAACTCAAACACTGCAAAAAACACCAAGTTATGACATTTTTCACTGCATTACTTTCATATTCCCACCTATAGCATTTCAAAGTGGTTATTTTTGCAAAGGGTCAAGTAACATCAATGATCATTAAAGTGGTTCACGCTTCATCATTGATTTCACTCATTTTTGAAAGCTTCCCTCCCAGGGACCCCTGAGAAACTGAAGCAAGATACCCTACAGTAATATTTCTTTCAAGCATTGTGTTCTTCTAAAGATCAGTTAATTATATATGTTACCAGAGTAGCCCTAACTCAAAGGCAGTTAAGGGTACTCAGTTATTCACTGGCCTGTGAATAAAGCTCACAACATTTCCTAAGGTGAAAATAATTAGCTCAGAAACAAGTTATTTCCAGGTCGAGAGATGAAAAACCTGCAAAAATAATTGATGATAAGRCTAGAAGTGGAAACGAGGTCATCTAGTTCTTGCTCCTCTACCTAAAACATAAGATTATTCTTCCTTCTATGCTTTGAAACGTCATCCCATTCATCAAGTTAAATATACAGAGGATTAATGATGTGAATATGCTCTAGCCAAATTGTTTCCCTTTTGAGGTTCTGTCATTGTAAATGATAATATTATTCCAGTAAGCTTTCATATTCTTTGTAACAATGATGAAAATTTTGGACAATATTACAGATATTCATCAGATCCTTTTAATGTAGGTCTAATTTACAAATTGTTTGTTTCCTTTTTTCTGTGGATAGATGAATGTATTATTGGTGAATAAAAGTTTCCATCATTCAATTAGCTGTATAGATAGTCAAATAATGTTTAATTACATGACCTGTTCATGTATTTCCATCAGTTGATACTAAAATACTCATGAATAATTATTTTTACTATTCAATGAGTTCTTTAAATGATCAAATAATATTATTATGTTTAATTCAGTTATTGTCAGCAAATGAAGCAGTGAGTATTAGTGAGTATTGTTTTTCAGTATTTGCCTCAGTGCATTTACCTGTGCTATGAACCTATTTAGAGAGCTTTTTGAAGGAGTAGAGTCTTTCATACATTCACACCACATTTCATCGTCCATTTGTCATTGAGCTAGAAGAAGGCAAAAGAGTGACCTTAGTGGGCTAGGGAAGAAAAGAAGTACCTCAGTCCATGTTTCTTCACTATTAATATGAAGACTTTTTCCCCTTGAATCATGATTTTTGAAGTGCTCTATCATATGGTACTTTCTCTCTACTATTAAGAACTATAGACTGCCATTAACTTTTCAGTGAATAGATCCAAAGTATTTGTGTTTTAGTGTTATTAGTTATATTAGTTGGAATTTCTTATTCAATCTAAAGTCAGAATAATTTGCATGCTAAAGACTTTTTTTTTTTTTAATCCAGTTTCCTATATTTTTTCACCTCCATTTTTATTTGGTGTATTTTGTTTTCAGTTTGACAAGGTGTTCAAAAAACAGTGCTATAAATGTGAAAGAATGTTAGTACAGGCATAAGACACTGCAGTGCTCTTGACAGATGGAAAAGGTTTACAGTGAATCTATCATTGCCCTATGGTGGAGAACAACACTGTTCATAGATTAATGTTCATTTTATTACAGTCATATCTTACCCTCAATCTGTGTGTAGAACTCTCTAAAGTCATTTTGATCTGTGCACATCAATCAAGGGTAGCATATGACACTTAGGGCCACATTTTCAAATGTCGACACTTGGCATCTGGAAATCCTGCCTCCTGCATGCACAAAATATTTGCTCGTATGTGCAAATATAGGTGGTTACAGGATTTTTTAGGGAGAGAGGTAGTTAAGCTGTTGGTTTTAATAATTCACGGTAAAAATATTAGAATTAAGTTCTGGCGTAGCCAGGCACACCTTGTTTAAGCCAGTTTTGCAAACATTAGCTTCACAGTTGTAGTCATAACCATTTCCACCCAGCTCTGCCATTTTACCACCATAGGACTCTCCTCTAGCTGGGGAGTTCAGGATGATACATATTGTAAAGTGACTATATGCAAGTGTATGCACACAAACACATCTAGCAAAGCCACAACTCCACAAAGTATTTGGGTGCTATGATTGTTTCTTAAGAAGTTTTTAGAACTTGTGGATTTGTGCATCTGAGAATTTAAGTTATTTAAGTAAATATTTCTGTCACAATCGCTTGGAGTTCAGACTTAAAACAATATCAAGGTAGCCAAAACAATATTAGGTAGCAAAAGGCTACCTAAAACATCTGTGATTATCTTGTGCTTTATAAAATACAGCAATATGGATAATACACACTTTCTCAGAATGACCTCTATCCTTTGTGAAATCAACAATGACATAGGAAGGTTTTCCTCTACAGTGATATTATTAGAAAAGTCCTCTAACTGTTGAGATTTGAGGGAAATAATTTACCGTCAATATAATTTCCTATATCTCCCATTTTGATGCTGTAATGAAGAAGTTATTACAGTTTGGCCCTTCAGCCTATGACAGATTGAATTTTCTATGGCTTGATGATGTGACAAAGTTATTGCTCAAAGACAAGTATACTTTCTAACTGAAAACTAATACAAATTAATTTAAACTTCAAGTGAACTTAATAAAAAAGCATCTTAGTGTTTGGGTTTTTTTTAACTCAAGATAAATTAAAAGCTAAGCAATGTCAGAATTTACGCTCGGTTTTCAGTGGTCTCAAGAAAGCAATGAGAATGATCTGTGATGTTAAGAGAAGCATTACTGCAGGATTAGGGAACTTTTAGAACTTTAATCTTGCATTTTACATATTGCTGGACTATGATGGTGACCAATGCTCTTTTAAGAAATTTGAGCTGTGTTATAGGCTGATTTGGAATGAAAGGAAGAATGGGATGTAAAAGTAATTTTTTCATGTCATGTTCCTATAAAAAATATATGAATTACTCTAAGCAACAAAGCTTCATTCAGATACTCGATTCACTTATTCCATTGCCTTTGGGCAGAACTCTGGACAAGGTTTTGGTGCTGTCACATATCCTTTTCCATCCCATTTAAGTGATCTGGTCTGTGTTTTGGGAATGAATTTTTACTGTGCTATTAAGCCCTGTGTCCCTTACATGAATATTTCATATATCTACTAAGTGCTTTCTTTGAATATATTAGCTTCTGGTTTTCTCTTCTTTCTTTCTCTCTCTTTTTTTTTTTTTTTTTTTTTTTTNTGTCATATGTGTTGCCATGAATAAATTGTGGCCTAAGTATACACGAATAATGCCTCATGGGATTGAAATTATCAGATGCCAAAAATAGCCACTTTGTCAGGTTTTGGCTAGATTACTGAAAGAGTTTAAACAAAATCTGTCCATCATATTACGTAAGCACTTTTCTATTTATATCTGCTTTTACCAGTCCACAGCAAACATAATGAGCAATAAATGAAACAGTGGCCAAAAGACACGTTTATGACTCATTGAGATGCCAAGGGACCATCCTAATATGGGCACTGCTTGGCATTTCTGTTAGTAACAGACCAGAGGGTAACACTTATTTGACAGTATTTTTTGAAGTTTAGGATTAAAGCCTAGACTTTCCTCATCTTCATGTAATTAAATGTTTAAGGTTCAGTTGACTTCTTCCACTTAGCACTACGTGCAACACAACATAGGCAGTTCAAGAGACATAGGCAGTTCATAGCCAAAGTATGATATAAAATAGAAGCAGATTTTGTCCTGCACTATTGTAAAAAGGAAGCATATAAATATCCCCATTTGCTGCTGGTTAAGTAAGTAATCCCCACTTTGCATTGGACCTAAATTAACAGCAGATTTGGGACACAATAATTTTCTGTGAGTTGGTTATGAAAGCCAGAAAAATCGATGAGCTTATTCCACTCATTCTCGTGATGGCAAGAATATTTCCCAACAGTAAGTCTACTAAGTTTGTGGAGATTGCATCTATTCAAGTGAAAATCTCTCCCAGTAGAGAATTGGAGTTGAGGATGCAAATGTAACAAACAAGGAGTCCCTAAAATGGCAACAAAAGGGTAGGATCCTTTCTGTCATCTTAGAAGGGACAATCTGTGTTCTTCTCTCTCCTCCCCAGACAAAAGTCTAAAAAGGGATGCTAGGGTTAGCAGACTTTTACCTCCTATTTTTCTCCCATTCACTCACTGGAGTAATAAGCCAAATTTACACTCATTCCAAGCAGTGTTCTGGAAGTAACTAGATGGGGTGCTAACAACAGAGAGGAGCAGATGTGCATGAGTTTTCTAACCTGCGTTATATTCCTGATTTCTTAAGCATATGATATTTAATTGTTGGAAACAGGGGCAGTCCATCCTTTCAGAAGGTGCTGCAAACCCTACTTTGCTGTTATTTAAATCATTCTAGTCTTATCTGTAAAATTATGGACTTATTCATATGTACAAGACCACAAAGTCACACAATGAGCTGACTGTTAATTCTGAAATAACCTGTGTCTTGGTTACCCAAGAAAAAAATACCCTAACATCCCAAGTCTTCTTCCATTTCTACAGAACAATTTAGGTGAAATGGTAGGCTCTATGGTAATATCTTCTGACTGTCAGATACTTTGCATAAAATCCATTTATTCTGGTGCAAACAGCTTAGTTCTTTCCCTCTGTTTCCAACAAGAGCATCTTTTTTATGCCATGTGCAGAGTTTCTTTGGCAAGATGTCTACATGAAGCTGGATGGTAGGATGATTGAACTTTTGTTTGGGGTATTTCAGCTAAAATAAGTTATATGTCAGAAAAGAAGAGGCCGTATATTTTTAGATAGTACATTTGGAATATATTGATATTCTTGCTAAGACATTTGTATTAAAACACGATTGATGTTGTTCAAACCTCAGATATTTATTAGATCACTTTTCAGCGGTAAGCATGATAAAAACTGGTTTCAAAAGTGAAGAGATGCTCCACATCATCAAATGACACTCTTCATTATATATTTTTTTAAATTTACACCTTCTTTTCCATTATCTGTATATGAACATTTGATTAGCATCCACTTATTTAAGAGAGCATATCAGGTTATCTGGCAGAAGATAACCAATATTTTTTTTTCCACAGAAGCTTGAGCAAAACTACACAGATATGCTTTAGTTAAAAGGATCTCACTACCTACTTCGAGATATGTAGATGGCTCGGGTATTTAGGAGAAAAATGATCTGAAACATCATGAAATAAAATGTAGAGAAAATATAATATTCCACAATTAAGATTTCTAATGAATTGCTATGTTAATCCATACAGTGTATGCATGTTGCAAAATTTTCCTGGCTTAATTAGTGCACTTGCTGATTATGTTGATTTCCTGGTGTACACACTGATTAAGCATTGTCCATACACTGAGGCTTGAAGCAGGGTAAGTCTATAAAATAGTACCTAGTCATCTAACTGGAGACTTGCAATGCAAATAGATGAACTTATGTAAAATTAAATTAGTTATAACAGAACCCATTTTGACTGAGCAGCTGGTGACACATTATAAACAGAATTCTCTTGTTATGCAAAATAAGGGGCTTCTGCTAACAGATGCTTATATATTTTTGAGCTACAARAAACTTCAGATTATGTTTAAGGTCTAAAGTTAATGAAAAAAAAAATTCTGACCTTGTTAGGTAACACTCTGCACTGTGTCTTGGCATTACTACTTAAATAATATGTAAGGTCAACTAGCCCATTGCAACGCTCCGTGTGGAAACTTAAAAGTGAATAACTGTTAAATCATTAGTCTCACAGCTAATACATTAAACCTGATCTTTTTAATAAGCACTGGCTGTCGGTGGATTTTTGGAAGAAGTGTTAAGATATTGGTATTGATCCATAAAACCTTAATTATTCTGTTCTTTCTGTAGAAAGTGACTATTCTGTCTTTATTATTCTTTGAGAGCATCATTTTAAACTGGCCATAACACTTGAACTAGACATTAAGAATTAGTGGTGAGATGTTCCTACTCCATACTTGACAATAAAGTTCACTTTTTTCCTAGGAGTGCTATCACCTACATCTAAAAGTGTTAAAGTTTCAGTGTTTTCTCTTGATGACAGAAGGTCCAGTGGACTACATGAAGGAGGTGAATGTATTTTTAAAACAGGCCTAAATGCAAATTTTCTTGTTTCAACAAGAAATCTACCATGAGTTTATTTGAAGACAACATTTTGTGAAATAGATATTTATAGTGGAACTTATGGGCTATTTGGTTCAATGATTGCTTTGTTGTTCTGTGTTTGAGAGTACTTGTCCCATCAGAATTTCTGTCCTTAACTAGCTTTATAAATGAACCACAATGTCAATTATTGCATAGTAATCACTTAAAGAATTACAAGGCGAGTAATATTTCTAGTAGGTGAATTTGGAAAGTAACTGAATGTTTTTACTCCATTCCGCGTATTTGTGATTTTTCAGTGATTCAGTCAAACCTCTACTAAGAAGAGTTAAAAATATTGGCTGATCCATCCCCAGTCTGGCGGTTCTTTCTGGCCTTACTGAGTTCTAATTTAAAATCAGTGGACTCTACACAGATACAGGTCCAGAGTTTTAAATCATAATATTTTAGACAATGCCAATGTGGAACATGGTCCAGTATGGATAGATGTGAATCATTATGATTTAAATCTCTGATTCTTACTGTCATTTAAATCAGTAAGCAATAAATCTTGATTAAAAATATATATAATTCTGGTTTGCATTTGCAGTCCTTTTTTTTTCTTTGTTTAAGCAAGATTTAACTATGAAGATGTGACTTTTTCAGCTATTAGGTTCACTACTTTTCAGTGAACTGGACAATCAACTAACTTATCATTTAACTGATAAAATATCTGATTTATTTTTAATCGTCTCTTTGGTGTAATTTGTTTCAAAAGGGTAAATGCATTTATTTCTTATTTAAAGGACTTAATATTTTCCCCTCATAATTTTTGTCAAGCTGTTTTTCAATGGAAATGCGAATTCACTGTGCAATATGGATAATCAACAACCACTGCTTTTTATTTGTTGCATAAAATAATGTTCTTGACATATTAGAAAAAGTGTTGAAAGGTTTTACATGTAGAACCAACTTATTTATTAAAAAGAAAAGTATATTCTGGTCCATGTGTATTTTAAACATTTAGGACTAATAAATGACCTATTATATCTCTATTCACAAATAGATTTTAAGAAAAAGCAAGCCAGATTTGCTGCTTCTCCAAGACTCTATAGTTTTGGGGKTTTTTTATTGAATTTTCTAAAATAGAGATATTCTTCCTGGATATATGTCCATTTTTTCTTTCCACCAGCAATAACAACAATAACGCTTTTTAAGCATGAAATGCCAAATTTTGAGCTGTCTTGTTTCCTGTAATATTAAGAGAAGACAAATTTAGTATGAATGACAATACTAATGAATAGATAATAGGAAAATATATATGTTATGTGTTTTAACAGTGATGTTAGGTTAAACTTAATCTTGACATAGGTGTCAAAAAGCAATGTGTGCCTCCTCTTTCAGACCATTTAGATACTAAAATCTTCTTAAAACAGTTCTAAAATCTTCTAAAACAGTTCCTTATTCTATCATTAAAATAATTTGGCCCATAACCATTTAAGATTTTAATACTGCAGAAATGAATTAAAGTGCATAAGCCTTTTAGGAGCACTATTTGGTATAATGCAGTCTTCATCCAAAGGATTTTCAAGAAATACTCTACTAATAAAGACTGCCTTTTTTTTTTTTTTTTTTTGCCTAATGCCACTTAGTAGGTGAGTGTCTAGCCTTGAAGTATGGTAGGAGTGTGGGACTAAAATTTTTGAAGGGTGCTATGACCTATGAGTGTAATGAAAGTTTTTTAAAACTGTTCAGTTATATCAAAGACATAACACAAATTTAACTTAATGGGTTTTAGCAAATAGCGACAGTCACAATGTAGCAGAGGAGAACTGAATTGAATTCAAATCAAAATTTTGGAGACAAGAGCAGTTTTTTGAATTTGTAGACACCTAAATCTCTGGCCCATCAACGACCAAAATACACATCATCTCTTCTGCACTCTCTCAAAGATACTGGCAAAAATCAATCTGAAGTTTAAATACATAAAGTCAATCCAAATTTATACATAGATATCATTATTCTTTCACTTTTGATTCTGTTTTTCAGCAGCATTTAATGGTGATGAAGCATTCAGCCAACTAGAAAACATTTAATGCTAGCTAAGCCTTTGTACAACAGAAGCAGAGACTAATAATCTCATACCTGGGCACTGGTTGTTGTGATCACAGTTTACATTCATGAGACTGTCTGTCTGGTCTCCCTGTTTTATGCCCAGAAAAAAAGGAAAAACATCCAGCACTCATTCCAGATCAAAATTTAAACAGCCAAAAATCATTCTACTGTTAAGCAAGAAGACAATACAAAGCAAGCAAACTAAATCCAAATATGCTTAAATTGCTGCTTTATTCTATGTGGCCTTTTCATGTGATTATAACAAAAAAAAAAGAAAGAAAAAAAAACAAGCTAAATTTGTATCAGAACCCTGAGAAAGTGCAAAGCTTCATATTTATTCTCCATTTCTAAAAAGTATCAACTACAAAATGTCAGTGTGTTAGATCAAAATTAAAACCATGTGAACTGAAATATCAAACTTCATGCTCAGAAGAAATAAGAAAGTTCCTGAGACACAACCTTAATTTAAAGAAGCAAAATTACAAGAAGTCATGCAGAGCAGTATTCTCCTACTCTCCTTGGAAATATGCAGCTCTTTATTATGGAAAGGCAGTAGCCCCACTATAGTCAGGGTTGCAATCAACTTCCATTATAAAACCCTGTTTTAGCCCCCTGTAACTTTGGCTTGAAAAAATGGAATACAAATTGCCGTATTTTCTGTAAATGAGGAACAAATGAGGATTTTTTGTTTGTTTGGTGGGCTGGGAGGACTAGGCTTTAATTTTAATTTTTGTGTGTGAAATTGAGGGAAAAAATGCTTAATACTTAGAAAGTTTAAGCTGCTGAGAAAAGATTAGCCCAATCTGATTTTTTTCTTGCCTTTTTTGTCTGTTGATACATATCTCCCCTTACTAGACCACATGTTTCCTACATCTATTAGGAGAATAGGCCTAACTTTGCAAAACACTCCTACTGCAGTTGCCAAACAGGAGTGGTTTGCTGGTGTCTTCAAGATCAGGCAATCTGAACAACTTTTTTTGGAAGCAGTTCATTTCTGACAATGTGGTATGTACCTCAAAGGGAATCATGAAGTACGTGTGGATGCCCATGGAGAATACATATGGATGTCCATGGAGTTTCTAAGCAAGTGTCCAGTCTCCTGAGATCTCTACATGTTCTTTGTTGGTAATCAAGCAGAAGATAAAATGGGCAATGACTGAGTTTTAAACTAAAAGATAAATTTTAAGAAAGGCCAGAAGAAACCGAAAACTTAGGGAGGGCTGAGGAGGGCAATACGGAGCCTGCCTCCTGCCACTGCAGTGGAATATCAGCCACACCCAGCATTCAGCCTGATTTATCATGCTTGGCTCATTTCCCAGGATTAGCTCCAGAATCGCTGCTAGCCATGTAAGCTGCTCAACAAACTGTGTAAGAAGAGAAAGGCAGTGTAGTCCAAGGAAACGTGCTTCCCTCCTTCTTCTGGAGGAACAACTAACTAATAACTGTGATAGTTGTTATCCCACTCTGGATCTGAGCCTTTTAAGTTCTTTATCATCAGAGATAGGCACTCTTGTAGATCTATCTGATTCACTAAGAAAAAAAAAAATATAGCTCTCCCGTCAGTTCTGTGCAAGCTGTTTAGAATGGGTTTATAATTCTGCTTGTTGTCATTCTATTTAAACAAGGTATTTAGTATTAGAAGGAGTTTTTTTGTTGTTTGCTTGTTTGCTTTTTTCTGCCTACGGACTTTAGAACATTTTATAAGAAAAGCTGCATGTGCATGAAAACATGGAAAACATGGGCATTTTTTTATACATACAAAAAAAAGAGTTTATTTTGCTTATATCTGATTTAGTGGTATGGATAGACGTAAGTTTGTTGTATATTGTATTGTAATGTTAAGCATTACAAATATTTAGTATTTTAGAACGGCATTTTTTAATGCTGACAAAATGTCTCAGGGTGTAAGTTTAGATCAAAACTGTGATGATATACACACAATGTTGCATGCATAGTTGGTTCTGCTATGTCAATGTGAGATCACGGTGTTCCTAATGGCATGCTAGACTTTTATAATATGTTCTAATAAAGTTATACCGAGTTTTAACACAACAATTGCAATAAAAATAATAAAAACACTATAATTTTTGATATTTTAACAATGAAATCTACCAAAATTTTAGTAGTATCATAGATAAATTTGTGCTAAGAAGATAGCTCTTGATCAAATTAGGCTATTTTCTGTAGGATTTTTGTATAAACTACATCTTAAAAATGTAATAACAGACTGAAAAGTATGAACTACTTTTCACAGAAAGAAGGAAAAAATAATGCTCCATCTATTAATATCTAATCTCTTTATATCCACACAAGTTCTTAAGTTTTATTTTTGTAATTAATTTTTCCTCATAATATTCACACATATTTGAATCTTGCTTGCCCATTCACACTTCTTAAAATCCAGGAACAATTTGTATGATGAATACATGTATAGAGAAAGGCTAAAAATAATATGCAGGACTTTCACAGAGGAAGCATATATCAGGTGGCAAGTAAGACACTGATGGCAATGCCTGTTAGATTTTCCTGTAAATTGGTGAGAGAGCAGTAGGAGAGATTGCCAAGGACAGTTCCTAAAACATGGCTGTTAGAATAAAAAGGTTTGAGATGGAAGGCTAGGGAGATCTGAGGACAAGAACTTAGATTGAAATGCCATCATTCAGCATATGAAGGTATACCTGTTGCCTTATAAAATCTGGAAAAAGGTAATAAACTGTAGTAAGTATCTAACAGAAAAGAAGGCGAGGGCTTGCCTACAAACGACTACAAGGGATTGTTCCCAAGAAGAACCTAAAGATTTCTTACGAGGAAAACGATGGATGGACTTCAGTGGAATCACTGTAAGAAAAAGTATCATAGGAACTGAGGGAAACGAACAACTGTCACAGCTTAGAGTATACAAGTTATTATGATGAGTTTTGTACTTCTAAGGACTACATGTATGGTGAGATAAATGGATTTTGTGTTAAGATTTCAAGAACTTGTTTTTTCTGTTGGAAAGAATAATTTTTCCAAACAAAATTTATTCTGGTGCTATAAGTAAATAACTGTTCTGAAGTTTTAGATAATACTGGAACTGTTAGAGGTAAAATCTCTGCTTATAAAGACATTTTTGATAGTATGTGAAAGGTAGAAATGACACAAATTTTAAACATTTGAGTAACATAGTATAGGCGGCAATTGTTGCTTTCAATCAAATCAATAATTTACAAGTCAAAAATTCTCCAAAGTAAGGTCATTTAGCATTTGAGTCAAGATGTATAATAAATAGAAAATTACTAAATTCTGACATGGCATACCATGACATTGTGACTCAAAAGGAATTTTCTGGATGATCAGTTATCTAGAATTACGAATGAAAATTTGGTAGTGTATGTGATAAAAAGATTTTAACCACAATAGGATTATTGTTTTATTATTTATGCATTTAATAATACAAAGATGAGGAGAAAGAAGCATTATTTTTTTTAATTACCAGCAAGAGCTGAGAAAATTTGTTATTCTTAATATTTGACCTGATTATGATTTTTTTTGAAAGGCTTAACCTATATTACCTACATCTAATTTTCAGTGTTTATTAAATAACTGTTTTCAGTGACTTATTAAGGCTATATATTAGAGGAAATAAGACTGTGAAGAGGAAAATATTTTAGGTTGCCAGTTATAGTTCAGCAGAAAACTTAAAATTGGAACTCTAAATAGCAACATTCTAATCACATTCCCAGGGAGGTACATTCTTAATCACAAAACCTTGAAGGGTTTTCGAGGGTGGAGGTTTCACATTTTTAAGTGGATATTAGTCCCCCAATACCTTGAGTTTTCTTATTAAAGTTCTATGAGAGCTGGATGCTTACCTGAACTATGTGGGTTGAATTATCTTGCCTGAAATATCTATTTCTGAATTCCGTAGTAGAATTTATTGGCATTAATATCTAAATCTTTTATTCTTTCTCTAGTATACCATTAAGTAAACATTTAAGATAAGGGTCTCAAGAGAAAAAAAGAAATCTTCCTGTTATTTAATTTCCTTTTTAACATTGGGTCAGATATTCCTTCTTCTCCACTTTTTTATTCCTCTAAATTGACATTTGTGAAATAAAACATTGTATAAAAGCAGTGAAGGGATTTTTTCAAATACTCTTTCAAATCTGAATGTTTAATGAGTTCTATGAGTTTTTCTGCTGTAACTGTTTCCCATAGTTTCCTCAGCACAAGATTGCTAACATAACTCACTCCAGACTGATTTATTATTTTTATTTAACCAGGTGCAACATATGGGTTTGGCAACATTTTTAATGCTGCTGTCTGTAATGAGTCGGCACTTGGTGTTTGACAATGCTAGTGTGTACAATGAATTTACTGGCCCTAGTAAATTTCACTCCCTTATCATTTTATGAAGAATCAAGCTTTTATCTCCCAAAATACTTGTTATAAATGAGTATATCTTCTGTAATCTATTTGAATTCTTTGATACCTCTGCACTTTCAGAGTATTTAGTGATGATTCTGCTATGTTAATATATGTTCTCAGAAATACGTCTGTCATACTGAAGTTTATAATTATATTTTCATTGCTTTTTTTTATTGTTGGTTCTCTTGGGCATTTTGTAACTCTTTAGATATTTTAAGTAGGCTTTAAGATTTTATTTTCAGCAGAAATATGAAAAATGTGTAGAAATACATAATTCAACAAGTGATTAAACTTTGAAAGTATGAAGCAAAATGTGATTTGAAGTCAAAGACTTTTTTTTCTCAGCGTGATTTATCATAAATGAATTCTGTCTTTTTAAACTTATCTAGGGTATAATTTTGCAATATATATGGGTAGAGAGAATAGATATTCTGCAGAGATGTGGAAACCTTTTTTCATTGTTGCAGTCTTGATAAATATAAGCCAGTTTCGCGTAAAAACATTTGATTTTTTAGTACTATCTATCTAGTAAAATATTTATAAATCTTCATACACACATCATACATGTTACACTTCATTTTGTCATAAACAAGCAGATTGGGACGTATTTTCACCTTTCTTTACCCTTTCCTTTTAATTCTTGAAAATTTTGGACCTGCTATTGATTGGAGGTTCAAATGAGAACTTAAACCATTACATTTTTTAAAGTTTTAAATGTTTATAGAAATCCTGCAATGCAAAATTTTGATAATTTTGTAGCACTGTATTCCTTTTACATATATGTATTAATATATGTATGTATTTATAAAATATATTGTCAGCACAAACACCAATTTTTGCCAGTTTTGTGTTATCTTTTAAGTTGCTGGATATGCATTAACAAAGTTGTGTTAAATTTGTACTTTCTGAGGAACAATTTAAATAGCAATTTTTTTTCTCCTTCTTTATGTGCCTCAGTGGAATTTGAGAAATTGATTCCAGAACCTGTTTTTCAGCAAAAAGTTTTGAAGCATATATAAGGAGAAGAATAAAGGAGGAAAAGGGAACATGTATCTAGTGGTTTCCTTCATCTGACAGTCTTCCTATTATGTAAGAGGACTTGAATAGTTTTGCTAAATGAGTTGTACTTTTGAGATAAATGAAACACTTCACAATCCAGGACTATATGTAAAAAAAAAAAAAAAAAAAAAGACAGTGACATACATGCCAATTCTCACTCCATGATCAGTTAGGACCATGCAAAGCAAATTAGGAAATAAAACTAGAGGAAAAAAAAAAAGCTCCATCTGGTTCTTAAGACAGTGGCCAGTCTCTTAAATAACACAAGCTGTCAGAAAAACATCATTCCTATAGTACTGTTTATTGGCTTTCTGTCTGATAACAGATCCACTTCAAGGGACTTCAGTTTTCCACAGACTTGGACCACCCTTTCAGTTCATCATAATAGCTACATCCATGAGTTATTCTCAGATTAGCAGAGCTCGGAATCAAATACATAGAGGTAAGAATGTGAATATACACTACACTTGAATCCTATTGCAGAAAAAAATAGGAGCTCGTCCTCACAGAGCTGCCGTTTAAAACTCTGGGCTTTCATTTTTGCTGAGTTTTTCTAAAATAGGTGCAGAAAACTCATCAGGAGCATTACACTTAGAAAATGGTAGTTATAAATTCCATACCACAGTATGAGGCAAAGACATAAAATAGAGTGCACTTGGCATTTGTTTGTTTTTTAAATACTTCAGTTGGTAGCTAATAGGGAGTTAGGAATATCAAACATAGAAAAGAAACACTTCTGATTTCTACTCAAATAAAGCAGCAGTACGTTATGTTCACATTCAGAAGATTTTCTTCACGATGGATGAAGAATGATGTTTATTATTGAACATTCATATTCTGAGAGCATCTGTTACCAGGTCAAATCCTGACCATCTTGGATGCTGTACAAGTGTATGATAAGTAACAGTTCTAGATGTTTGGAATATTGATATGCAACAGAAATGTGGCGGAAGCTTTACCTTCGTAGACATGGACCTCTGGAGAAAACTAACAGTGGCAAGTCTGCCAATACTGCCAAGCTAGAGGATGCCCAGGCTCATGGGCACATCAACACATCCCTGGAGTTGCTTATCACTTGCTTTGAGAGTTGTCTTACCCTTTGTGTGGAATATTTTTCATATAACACATGTAATGTCCATAAAATGTTTCCTTTTTCTTCAAATATACATACAACTTCATCAATGTGTGTGGACATGATGTGGAGGAGCAGAAATTACTTTCAGCAGTTTCACGATTTTTGAGGAAACTGGCAATGTCAGAAACATCAAGCTTTCTTGGTCTAGTTCTGTACTAAATTTCTAGCACACAATGGAGCCACCGCATTCCAGAATATTTCTTCAGTTTTACTTAAATATCCTCCCCTCTACTGCAGAGGGAGACAAAGGATTCTCCATCTTTCCAAAAGGCTCCCATGGAGGGCGGTGTTGGGGGAAAAGCCGTGTTCAGTTTCTGTAGCATTGTTGAACATTATTTCTAACTAATTAAATGGTCAGTCATGACCCCAAAATATTTAAGCAAATGAAAGTTGTAACATGTACAGAGTGAGTAGAGGTTGGGTATTTTGTATGCTCACAAGTAAAATGGTGATTTCCACTCCTTCCTGTCCAACTGTTAGATAAACAGCAAATTGCTGCCCTGCATTTCTTCTCCCCGCTTCACATTTATGAGACAACATACAGAAAAAAAAAAAAAAATCCCTTTGATACCTTTCCTTAAAGGCATATGATAAATCCCCCGGGAAAAATTGACATCCTGAAGAGGGCCTCGTGCTTGGGTTCGATAGCACGACCAGATAGCAGGGGAAGCGCAGAGCTTGGTGCTCTGAACCAAGAGCCGTTACACATGCAGCCCACATGGAGAGGGTTGCTGGATAAAGCTCCCCCCATCCCCACCCAGGAGTGTGGCTGCCTTTGTCATTTTAATTGGCCTGTGTTTGTGGAGTGGGGCCTCTATTTACTTATGGCTTGGGGCTTGTGTTTACCAAGCCTGGTGGAGGCCAAGTGTCATATCACTGAAGCTTAGTTCCTGCAAGCTCTCCCGCTATATCTTGAGGCACTTTTCTTTTCAGTATCTGTGCCTGTCTAATTCACGAGCTTCTGTGAAACAAGCACAGGAGGGTACAAGGCCTACAGGGAGGAATTACACCTAATTACTCAAATAATTGCTAGGCTGTTGCCTTCTTAGTCACTGAAAATAATTTCCAGGTCCCTGGCTTTTATAGATAGTCTTCTAGAGGCAGGAGGACACAGCCCCCTTTTTAACTCAGCCCATTCACTCACAAAATCAGAACACTCGAGCCTGCAAAATTAATAAGCACCACTTCCATTACATATATTTTAGGTTGTTGTTGCCGTGGCGATAAAGTCAGGGACATTGAATCTCCTCTGTTGAGCCATTGTTATCATCCCTGGCCATCTGCTGCAGAGGAGTGATATTCCATCTCATTTGCATGATGACTGATATATGGGAGGTTTGGAAGGACATATGCCACAGCAATCATGTGATGAAAATTAAAGTGAAAGTTTTGGGCCCAGAGCCGAAAAAAATCTGTGTATGCGCATGAGGCTGTTGATGTGCAAATGTGAATCATATTGAGAAGGTCTGAATAGGGAGGTGTGACGTAAAGAGGGGACACAAGCGCAGGTGCTTATCTCTAGGCAGTCAAAGGCACTGGATGTCATATCATGGGAACTACCTTTCAAAGACACAGCTTTAGTGCACAGTTCAGCACACAAGGGAGGAGAAACTTATAAGTTTTGGAAACAAAAATAAAGTAAGTTTAACAACTTTTTCACGCTATTCTGAACCCATTGATCTTTAAGCAACTTGTAATGCTAGTAATTTTCTGTCTTTTTTATGATTTGTGCTCTTATTTTGAAAAATACAAAAAAAAAAAAAATCTGTCCTTAGTTCAATGTTGAAAGCTTGAGAGATTTGTATTAAGAAGTTTGAGGTTTTTTAATCTGTGTTTAAAATGTTCTCTGCAAACTTTTCTTTTTGTTTAAATGACACTAATGCTGTTTCTTCCACAATGTATGCTTGGTCATTATCTTAAATGCTATTTTGGGCCTCAATTAAAAAATAGCTACTTGTAACCGCTTTGAGAAAGCTTTCTGAATAAAATGTCATGGTGTAATTGCATTTATACTGCCTCACTAAAGCCTTTGTTCATATACATTTTAGAATTGTGCAAATTTGCAGCTCTAGCTATTTGATTTGAGGAAATGATCACAAGGACACTTTTTTTCTCGTTTTGAAAAGTTATTGAAGTTAAATACTACTGTTGCAAAAATAAAAGGAGGAAAAAAAAAGAAGATGGGAGAGGGAGAGAGTGAGACCACTGTATTTGTAGGGATGATTTGATATATTCAGGATCACTTGCAGTTATATATGACTTATCAAAAAGGTTTATCATGATATTTTAGAAATCTCTAAAATAATGCATAATGTTTTTTAAAATGAAGATTGCTGATCAGTGTATTTAATGTCATTACTCTAAATGAAAAAAAAGAGTCTTTCAAAGCATGACATTTAAGTCATTTAAATTATGGGGGATTCAGAGGGTGAATTGAGAGCTTCTGATTAAAAAAGCGAATACTGTACACTTTATAATGAATGTGTGTGTCAGGAAAATCTTTAGAAAGTTAAATGACAGTAATATCAGGCAAGGTTGAAGAATGAAATGGACCTTCTGGGACATTCTGCAGGAGAATGATTTTTATGAAATAGCATTTGATACTAAGAAAGTCTGTTTAACACTCTGATCAGCAATAGCTCTCTCTCTTTCTCTCGCTCTGACTTTCTTTTGTCTTTAACAAAGCACTCAGTTCAGATGTTTGTCTTCCTTCATATGTAAATACCAAGACTATCTTCTGCAAGGTGCTGTGTGAATTTTTTACCTAATAGATTATAAAAGAACAAATCCCTGATTTTATCCTTAAAGTGCATGGGTGAACTTTGTCAGTTAAGGATCTTTCTCAAATTGAGAACAACCATTTATTATCTCTTTTTCAATTAAATTAGTTAAGTTAATTGTGTAGAAGTGTCTTCTTTGGTTGGGCTGTGCAGTGGTTCTGTAATTCTTAGGGAAAATTAAAGCATTTAAGAGGAAAGCTTTCTCTGAAACAATAATATATTTCTGCTATAAGGTAGCTAACCAATAATCTAGATTAATGATGAGAAATTTCTAAATATAGACTTTACCTCCTAACTTCCCAGTTTGGAGCATTTTATTTTTACTTGTAAATATCGTCTGTGTATATTAAAGTACTTTCATGCCTGCAGGCTAAGATTACCAGTCTTCCTTTTTTTCCTCCTCCTTCTAAATATTCAATTACTCAATGGTAATTATTATTATGTGGCCTTCTTGGCTTACTGCATTATTAGATTAATATAGATTTCTTGTGCCAAATTAGCGGAAATCACTGTTATACACAACAACGAATCACATTTTTTTTTTTAGTTTTATTTACTTTGTTGAATAATAGGAGGACTTTGACATCATGAGGTTTTATTCTTCAGACTTAAATATAATATGTCTTTGAAAAATGAGAGTTAGGGAGAAGGCGTGTTTTCATTTAGATTTCTCTTCTGGTAGTTTCTAACAAGTAGAAACTTTGTTTAAATTGTAACTGAGTGCTCTTAAAAAAAATACAGCTGGAAGCTTTGGTGAATGAAATCACGTTTAAAGTCCCCTGATCTCTGGTTACTGTTTTGGAGTTATGTATCAGATATAAGAAAAGCGAAAATGAAAGAAAAGGAGCTGTCCAGGGTACTGCAGCTGTTTAATATTTCCTGCTCCAGTCCAAAAAAAAAAAAAGTTTACTGGAGTGTTTAGGCAGCTTCTACTATTTCATACATTTC
The DNA here is from genome assembly GCA_003342815.1 of Eudromia elegans. Lineage (NCBI taxonomy): Eukaryota > Metazoa > Chordata > Aves > Tinamiformes > Tinamidae > Eudromia > Eudromia elegans. The sequence goes on from PTEX01000091.1 coordinate 1,979,206, forward strand.
ATAAATATAAAACTAGATAAATATTATATTCTAGTCAGTCATATAAGACAAAAGTGTTAAAAAACTTACTTTGGGAGTGTAGCACTTTCCTGTGAGTAGCATGAACATTATCAGATAAAGATAACTTTATCAAATAAGTTTTAAAATATATACTTATATCCTAAAGTTTTTCTCAAAGTTTTAAAGATTTCAGACTTTTGACTCTGAAATAAACTCTGAGTATAGCAGAAATGGTTTCTAGGGTACTGTCATAATGTAAACAAAACAAAACAAAGCAAAAGAAAAAAAGCAAAAGAAAAAAAAAGAAGAGAAACAGACCTCAACCTGGCATTATTTGTTTGTTTTTGAAATGAATTCTTGTCCTTATTTGACCTGAAATGTGTGGTTACAAAGCTATAGAAATCCAAACGATCATATTTGTTTGATATGAAATGAAAAAAAAATAGTTAAATTGAAAGTTTAACATCATGAAATTCAAAATCCCAAGCGGTATATAAACATTAAAAGAAACTTTGGACTGCTAATCCTAGGAAATGAGTTTTATGGATTGAATTCAACAAGGCTTCAGAAATGGTTCCATCTGCTGCCTAGCAGCTGGTGAAAGGATAAATTTAATTCATTAATTCATTTGGAAAAAAGGATCCAAGTAGTAAAGACTTCATTGCTCATAATGCACATAGGTGAAAATCAAATCTGAAATTGGGTTCAGTTGATCATCTTTGATAATGAGAAGCTTTTTTTTTACTATTTTTATAATGATCTTGATCATGTAGTTAACAATGTATTGATTATGTGCTGTTAACCGATATTGTCATGTCTTAAAACCTTGAGAACAATTGTGAAATCTTTCTTTTTCTTTTTTATTTATTTATTTTTCTGTGAGAAGCATCCCCTACTTCAGGAGTTACGTATTATATAGTTTTAAAAAGGCGAAATGTCTCACTGAAGCAATAGCAATATGTTTTTATTAATATTTGTCATTTCTTTCTTATTAAGTGAGGTTTTTAATACAAATTATCAGGATAACTAGTAAACAAGTATATTCACAGTAAAATCATCATAATAAGCCAAAATCATAATAACAAATCCAAAGAGATGATGTCTTTACTTTTCCGAGTTACAAACTTCATCTTTTTTCCCTTCTGCTCTCAGCCATTTTTTTTTCATAATACCCCTTGAAAATTTGTAGAAGAGTAATGGGGAAAGAAGGACTGAGAAAGGCAAAAATTAAAATGTCTAGATTTTAAAGGAAAAAATATTTGGACAAATGCATCAACTGCAATTTATCTTTTTCATTGCTAGATATAAAGTTATAAAAAGTGTTGCAAGCTCCTGATGTAGGCATTTGCCTCCCTCTTTTAATCTAAACCACAAGCAGGGGGTGCAAAGTTATCTAAGGTTTTTGAACCTTGAGGTGCTTAGTTGGCTGTGATAAGGCTCTTGTTCACCTTACAGCAGGCGCACAGGTGAGCGTGCCCCTCATTACTTGTTGATGGATACACAGGGCTGATGAACCTGTTATCCTGAAGCCGGCTTACTATCTGCCAGTGCCTATTTTCAATGTTTCTGCTCGAGATGGCGATTTCATGAATGATATTTGGCTTTTCCTGTTTTCTGTGTAGCCCATAGCTCACTGTGGTGGGTTTGTTGGATTTACTATAAAGGTTCTGTTCGCACCCTGTGGGTTGGGTTAAGAATTAGGATTTATGCATTTACTTCTACTGTTGCATTGTTTATACAGCTTTGGTTTAGTTTTGATCCCTTTTTTTTTTGCCTTTGAGGCTCTTCCACAGTGTCAGCTGCTGACTGATAGTAGGAGAACGGCCTCGTGGTGTGAATGAAAGGGACCTAGCGGTTGGTAAACAGAGATAAGGAATAAATAGAGCACAGGCAAAAGGAGATAGTTCTGTGGGAGCCCAGATTGCCGCCAGTCTGTTCAAGTGAGATGCAGTGCCTGTCCTTTTCCCAGATTAAATTAGTGTGCGAAATCTCCAGTGACCTCCTCCCCTTCTCCCCATACTCTTTAGCCAAGCTGAACAGCCTCTGCTGTAAAGTATTCATTTTATCCAGGGACAAGTTGGACAATAGAACTCTCCCTGTTACTTATGGACAGCTGTCGTCATTCATAGGGGCTTTTCAGCATTTCATTTTTCATAAGAGTTAAAAAGGGTTTTACCTTGTAACTGACGAGAGGGTAGAAATGCAAAAATGCCAACCCTGAGGTTGCCATACTAAGGAAGTTAATAAGTAAATGCCATTCTCCCCCCGCAGACACGTCCCCTCCCCAACATGTGAAAGGCTGTGTATTTTGGTACCGCTGCTGCTCTTATTTAAAGGGGTTTAATTGTGATAACACGATTACACTGAAGCATGAGCTGCATGGAGAAATTAGCCAGCAGAGACACAGTGATACACAGGGCCCCCAAGGTTCCCTAAATTAAAGGTGACCAGGGCAGACCCTGCGCAGAGCCCCTCTCTCTTCTCTGCCCTTGCTTTTGCCTCTATCTCCCATCACTTTATTACCTGCAAATAACTCCCAGGAAAAGTAAGTACTCATGAGATACCTCTGTAGTCTCTTTTTTTTTTTTTTTTTTTTCTTTTCTTTTCTTTTTTAGTGATTTACTGCAAATATATTCAGCATTTTGACTGATTAAATAGACCTTCCGCAACCTTGAGGGTCACTGTGTAGAGTATGTACATAGAAAATGCATCAGCCCATTGTACCCTGGCAGCTAATGAGATTGGTCGTTAAGTAAATGACACAAAGCCTACAAAAAAAGCTTAGCAGCTCACTAGAGTATCACAGAGTGTCCCTGCACACCACACAACGACACAAACAGTGGACTAACCTAGCCCACCCCTGCTTTATTCTACATCACTGCTTCCCTGATGTCAGCGTGAGAGGCAGAACAAAGGCTAAAAGGCACACGGTAAGTCAGTCTGACAATTATGCCCTAGGGAGAAAGTAGAGCAAATCTTAGCCTAACCATGGGGTTGAAAGTCCGTTTCTAGACAAGTAGGTCATAATGAAGGGATTGTTTTCCCTGTCACTTCATGGAGGGGAGGAAAAAAAAATGTCACTGGAATCAAGGTTGGGTTTCTTTCTCGTGGTTTCTTTCCTTTTCTCTCGTTTTTATTTGCCAGCTTGCAAAAGTTTCTGGAATTCCAAAAGTAATGTGAAGCAGGATGTTTTGTGAACTGGATATTGTAATTAAGGCATAATGAAATAAGTATTCTTCGTAGGAGCTGCCACACAATAAGCACCACCTCAGACGTACATTTACATCAGATGAAGTTTACAGGCAGAAAGTTTCCTTTTACTTCTCTCTAAAAATCTGCTGAAAATATGTTATGTGTGTGAGTATACAGTTCAGTCCACTAGCCTCCTGCTTCCACTCCTGAATCAATGGTACAGCTGTTAGAATTGTGCAGACATAAATTAATTTGTTACTATAATTTTATTTTTTTCCACAGAATTTTACAGGATGTCTCTCTCGGTGTTGCCTTTTACATGAGTTGAAATTAAAGAAAGAGTTGAAGATCTGTTGTTAAGCAGTATTACAGTCATTATCCATTTTCTTTACACAGCAGCAAAATATTCAGTTGATRTCTGATAATAGCAGTTGCCTGTCTGTGTATTCAATGATAAAATCTGTTCTCTCAGCCTTTGAGTTTAATATCTCAGGTCCTTTATTTTGCTGAAAAATGGCAACAGGAAGTTACCAGAAAGTCTTGTTTGCTGTTTGCATTACTAAAATGTTTCTATCTATCTGCTTTGTATTTTGGAGGTTCAGGTTAGATTCAAAAGACATGATATTATTACAAGATGTCTGTGAATTAAGTTTTTGTTTTTTTCTTAAAACACTGAAAAGCATACAGAGTATCATGTTCTAAGAATGCTTTCTCAAATATAAGTAGTTTAAAAAGTGGAGTTAGATATCAATCTACTTTATAGTTGTGGTTTTTTGCTTTTGTTTTGGAAGAGTTACTTAATTTGGGAAGACACTTGTACAAGAAATGTTTGTATACACGTGCTAGGATAACCTGTTTGTTTAATTAAAACTCTTCATAGAACACAGAAGTTAGTTCACTGTGATGTCTTGCTTACCCAGGAACATCATTTTTACTACATGGGCAGTAGAAATATCATTGTGACTTACAGAAACTAAGATAAAATGTGTATTTTTAATATATGTATTTAAGAATTGTTTGCAAAGGTGTGGGTATGCATATAGATGAATGCATGCATATTGATATAACAGTGCACATATGCAAAAGACTATGTTTACCTATACAGTACTACTAGTAAATTGAGAATCACTATATATTAAGTAACAGATGATGTCTGCTTTTTACATCTTCCAATATTTCCAGCTTAAGAAATTTAATGAAGGAATAAGCAAATACAAGTGAAATTTTGTATTCATATTTTTACATATGTCTAGATGTTTGCATCTCAGAAACATGTTTTCCTTATGGTATCTCAGAAAATATGCAGGCATCAGAAAACAAGTTTGCTTTCTGAGTCCCATAATTCATACTTAATTGTTAAATCAGCAGAGATTTAGTAAGCTACAGGGTTCTGATACAGTTTTGCTTTGAACTTTGCTAACACTAAGTTCTCAGTATATTTTAGCATATCAGATTTGAAAGTATTTTACATTCAGTTACATCGACAAGGCTTTTCAAAATGTGGATGTCTCTGTCACACAGTCATTAAGATTTTTACATGACTATGTGAATAAGAGTAAAAGGTATTTGATATTACAGCATCCACCACATTACCGAACATGTTCAGCAGTCCTTTATCCTCTTAAAAGTAGAGAGTGATTTCATAGGGGTGATGCACATGCAGCAGTGCTGCAAAAGTAATAATAATACTATAATCAGACAGGTTGAGGCACACTAAGTTTCATAGTTTTTCATAGCTTCCTTCATTTTTATCTTGTCTGTCATTTCTTTGGTATAACTAAGAGGAATCATTCTTTGGTATAACTTAGAGAAAAATAAATAAAACGTTATTTTATGATAATTAATGTCAAACTCTCATACAAACCAGATAAGGCACTATTTTTTTAGAAAATAATTTTAGATTTCATCTTCCACTCTTTGCACATGTCTTTGTCCCTGCTTCTGGTGAATACCAGTTTCTATCAGGAAAGTGGTTCTGAAAAGCTTTATGGTATTAAACAATTGATTTGAATAAATCTATTTCAGTCTTTTGAATGATTATAGTTTTTCAAGCCAGAAATACCAAAATATCTGATATTCCTAAAGAAGTATTTCCAAGGTCACTTAAAAACTGTCTCTTGAAGGCCTGACTCTGCCATTCCAAAATAAAACATTGCAAATAACATGTAGATTAAACTTTATGTCCAAGTACATCCATATCTACACAGAGCACTTAGACCCAAATCTGTGATTTCGGCTGATTGATTTTGGAAGTGCCCCTAGATAACGAGGGCTGGATCACTCCTTGAACTTGTAGTTTCTGTGGGCATAGCAGTAGATTATTAAAAACTCCATAAACAGAATGAATGCTTCTGAATTTTAATTATTGTGAATCATTTCAGACTAAAGATACTGTTTAATTAGCGATAAAATGTTCTCCTCCTTAACCTTTTTTAGTAGTTGAATAAAATCTCTTTGAAACAGAATTGCTCTCATTTATGTTCATGGAAGTCTTTTAAAAATACTGTGAACTTTTACCTCTCTAAATGACAGATTTCTAGTTCACAAAAGAATGGTAACTTATCATTAAAACTTACCTTGTAATGAGAACAAGGCCTACCTTCTCAGGTAGGTGATTACTTACTGAGGCTTTTCTATGTGTGTGAGTGAGGTCAGATGGATAGCTCACTTCGATGAAGTAATGCAGGTTGCAAGTGTTCTGAAAGTTAGGGTTTTATCGATTTAATAGTTTTGGGAGACATCATCTGCGAGGTAATTTTTCAGATTTGACTTCATACCTGAGCTTTTACCTGAGTACCTTACCATTAAGGCACTTATTTTAAAAGTATCTTCCCCCCACCAAGCACACACACCTTTAAATTAAAGACATTTGAATTTTGCTACATCGGAAAGCAAGATGCGTTAGAACTTTTGGAAATTAGCTTTTCACGTGCGGATCGGGGTTTCTGGTTTCTTCCTGACAGCGTTCCTACAGATGATCCTGAGCGTCAGTATGTCAGTCCCTTAAATCTCAGGAGAAAATTTGACACCTTCATGGCCCTGTCACCCCGCTATCCACCCCCGCTTAGAGCACATGTACAGCAGCTGGATTGGCACAGCAGAGTAGTAATGGTTCCAAAGGCACCGTTATGGACTATCAGGTCAATAATCCTAAGAAGGATTTACATGACACAGAGTAATGGCTCTGTCGTTTCTCGAGTAAAAATCCACTTTTTAACAAGTATCAAAATACCGTTTTACACTCTTGGCATTAGAGATATTATGGCAGTAAAAGAAAAAAGCCTATAGTCTGCAAATAAAAGGTTGTAATTAAATGTTTTAATAAAATAGATGTTAAAAATATTATAGGTCTTACGTAGACAGCTAAAACATCGCAAAAGAACATGTTTTTGAAAATGCACCTCAGCTTGTTTCTAAATCTCTTCTTTCTTGTTATATTAGCAAGTTAAAGGATATCTATGAATATAATGCCTCCAAAGAGTATTTTTATGATACATTCTAGAAATAGATTGCTCTTGGGGGAGCTTCTGTTTGATTTATTTTGTTTTGTTTTCTTCCATGTGACTTTCTCCAACTTCAGACAGAAGTTTGACACAATCTAACATACACAATCTAGACTTAATTACTAAAATAAGTTTCAGCGTAAGAAAAACCTTTGTCAGAGAAATATAAGATTGTGGGTTTTTTATTAATTTATTTTCTTTTATGCAATGCAATTTCTTATTATGAAAAAATATTTAATAAATTTACTATTTTTGTTGGGAAAATATTTCTTCTCTAACACTGCATTTACTCAGGCTGGATAAATGAGAATACAAGCAATGTAAAGTCAGATCCTAAACTGAAGGAAATACCATAGCAATAGAAATAAAGAGACTGAATACATAGATTTTTGTTGCATCTCTAACATTTTATATTAGATATTACTTTGAACAATGGATATGATGGGAAATATCTTATCTATAAGCATCAAAAAATATAATAATCAAAGTGCAACTGGATGTATAAATCACCCTAAACAACATTGACACTTGGTCAAAAGAAAGAAATATGTGTGTAAGGCTCAATATATGGTCAAGCTACTTTATAGATAGTCCTTCCCATTATTTTTGAGAGAAACAGTGCTGTCTACAAAAAGGGTTAAAGAAAATGCATTCTGTTGCATCTGCTTACTAAATCCCTTACTTTAGTAGAAATTCAAATTTTGTAAAGATTATTCGTTTTATTGATGCATATAATTATAATCACAAGCCATCTGCTGATTTGGCAGGCATGGTTAAAATTCTCTAACTCTCATAACCTTTCAAGTACAGTGCCCTTGGGACTCTATTTCACTTTTATATTTTGGAAAACATGTAGGGACAAACAAGAGAGGTCATCTGCCGAAAGTCAGACCTGCAAAACATTAAAAGAACAAAGATCATGATGACTGCTCTTGTTTTAATAGCAAAAACCCAGTATTTTCTCTTTTACTTTTGACTTCAGGAAGGATTATACTGGTTTCCATCATGCACTTTGGGAATTTGAGTTTTTTCTAGGGATTAAAGCTCTCTCATAGCACTCCTGGGATCCAGGTTCCAAGTCTAAACTAAAAGAACAAATATTGTTCATTTTGGTTGTCACAGGTGATTTAAATATATTTGACTTTGGCTTTAATTTTCATTTTAAGCAAATCTCATTACATTTATATTTGAAACATTTTAACAAACACTTTTTTTCCCCTTCTTTTTACACAAAATAGTAGAGCTGCTGTACGAGATTTCACCAAGTTGGAGGATATTGATATTCTGGGCTAGGAAAACAGGGGAAAATACATGAGGCTGAGAAAACTTGATGCAGAATGGGATAATCCAGTGATATTAGCACAAGGCAAAGAGAAGTATGTCTCAACAAAAGTGTCTTGCAGAGTGCTGTGCTGACATGTATCTCAGAGGAACAAAAGATGGAACTCTCACTTCTGTTTAATTAGTATATCTGAAGGTCTGTATACAGCACGCATGCTGCTTTACTCCTTTTGGGGGCTTGATTCTCACCCCACACCCTCATTATGATGAGCAGGAGGGAAATGCACATGTTTGAAAGTGTCTTCACAGCTGAAACTAGGGAAACAGGCCGAGAGTAGCTCTGCTTTATTTCACAACCAATTAAGTATGACATCTGTTGAAACTCAGGAAATAAGTCTCCCTTCCCCCTGTTCATATACTTACTTAAGCTGCCAGTCTTTTGTTTGGATATGATGGATTTTACTTTAAGGAGTTTACTTCTTCAGAGTAAACACACAAAATAAATAAGATATAAAAGCTTTTTTTTTTGCTTTTTTTTTTTTGTTTTCTTTTTCTTTTTGTCTTTTAATTTGGGTTCCTGAAGCACATATGAAAAAGCCCTGCTTGGCACACATGAATTGAACAAATGATTGTGTTAGTAATTCATTGCCTAAACACTCACCTTACTTGCTGAAAAGGACATGTTCATGGCAAGCAATGTAGGCACAGAAACATTTTCATTTTTGAAAATCTCTTTCTTGCTGTTGACTCTCAAAGGCCACTAAATATTACTAGAAGGAATTTGGATTTTAATTTCTTTAAGACTCGTCACTGTAAACAGAACAGGACATGTGGCATCACGGATGGTTAAAATAAAGAATAAATGCAGAGCCACTGTTCTTGATGATATTTTAGATGTACCTCTGTGATTTATCTCTTTTCCCTCTCTCTCTCTCAAGACTTTGTTTCTCAGTCTTTAAGGCAGTAGAAGGATAGACTAGGTGATGGTTTAGTTCTTTGAGTGATTATAACGATTCGATATTTCTCATGTTACTATAAAAACTACCATAAAGCAAAATTTTATTTTCAAAATTCCAATTCCTGGGATTTCCCGACATATGCTCCATTTGGTTTTGTATTCAGAGAACTTTGAGGATATAACATTTATTTTTTAGAGGATTACATATCATACACAGAGCTTTAGAATGTAGGGGCTTTTTAACAAGTCTTTGTTTTTTAGACTTCTAGGGACACATTCTCAAAGTTCCTCCGTTTAAAGGAACGCTTAAACTGTATTCCTTACAGATCAATTAATTATTTGTTTAGGGATCAGAGTTAGGTGGAGCTCCATTATGTGTGCCCATTATCTCTTATGTGCTGCTGGTCGCTGTGGAAATACAGGACCATACCGCATACGGTTGGTATATAGCTTTAAGCTATACCATGGCTGGCACAGATTGACTTTCACAGCTTGACAGAGCCATAGCCGCATCTCTTAGCAGTCTTTCACCTTGCATACTATTTCCCTGAATGGAGACAGCTACAGTGCTAAACTTTGTATAAGACAGTGCCCAGTTTTATCTAATTTTTAATGAGTTTCATAATGCATTAGTAGTATTTCCAGTTACATTTCCACATATGATCTTCAATATCAATGAAAGTTGTGACCAAAATTATGAGCATGCAAAGCACAATATAACACCTGCCCATTAGATTAACTTAATATTTATCTTAAAAGCTCAAGCTGTTCACCTGTACTTTTTTGCAATTTTTCTCTCCATTGTCACTACAAAAGTGCATTTTAAAATATCCTTAAGTTATTCTAACAATGTGGGAGAGTAGTTAGCTTTAGCCTTGAACACTTCTGAACCCAATATTATTGGTAGCAGTAACATTGGTAAAGCTACGTACTATTATTTTAATTAATAATAATAATTGCAACTATTTTGTGATCACAGCAAATAACACTGTAACACTGCAGAAATGCAAGTTGCTTTCAAGTCAATGCCGACCTTCAAAAGGTAATTTTGACATAGTGGAGTACCTTTCCTCCAGATCGTAATTTGCTTTTTATTTATGGAATTTGCTTTTTTTGTTGTTGTGGGGTTTTTTTAGACGTGTGATATTCCCTCATTTTCAACTATAGAAATTGCATGGCTATTTTGTTGAGACATGACTATTTTGATCAGCATTTTGGGTCTTAAATTCTTCAGAGACACCATTTGGCGTGCCTTCCCCCTCCTGAGAAGAGGGATCTTCAAGAGGGATCCCCAGAGCAGAGCTGTCATCAACCCAGTAGGCTCTTTACAGAAGCTGTCTTGTTGTGTCTCAGCTGCTTCAGCAACCTGCAAGAATACTGCTTCTAACAGAGAACTAGTACACCCTAGTACTGATGGAGCTGAAGTTAAATTGTACCTTAGGAACTGGTCGTGGGCCTAGGTTTTCCTTTCTCCTCTTGGTCTTCCCAGTTTTCCTACATATGGATCACAAAGGCAGAATGTTCTTAAGAGCTCAGGAAGAAACAAGGCTGAAACACACAAAGAACTTTAAGTAGAAGGAGAGATATCCTATGCTACCCTCGAGAAGATTTTTAAACAGTAGAAGGAATGAGTTACAGTGTGCCGGATGAAGAAATAGTTTTTGAGCAGAGGAAGAATCTAAGGCCAAGTGGCACAGATTGACATTATTAACCTTATTATAAATTATTATTGCATAATAGTGCTTTTCCATGGCCCAACTTAAGTGATCAGAGGTTTCTGTGAATCATTAAGCCTAGTTAGTGCACCTCCAGGAAATTCCCTTTCACATAAAATTCCAAAATTAAACAAGAAAATTACTTCTAATAGAGCAATAAATATCTGCCGTTCAAAAGATCACAGCTACTTAGCTTATATTTTCTCCTTGCTCAAAGTGACTGATGTGGATGCAGTTTGCATGACTTGGGTCTGGGAGAAAGGAGTACTTCATTATGGTAATATTCAAAGAAAAGTACATGATTTACTTCTCAGATGACTGTTCAGGTGACCCCTTTAAATCTCCTAGTCTTTATCTTAATAATTGCAAAAACAAGTTTATCATATCTTGAGCTGCCAGCTCTGCAAATTTAACCTGGAAAGTTTATCTTTCTTCCTACAATGTCACACACAAAAAATTAATTTTTTTAAATTATATTTTTAAATTTAAATTTCAAAATTACCTACTATTCTGTGACAGTAAGCTGGGAAATCAGCTTCAAATTATATAATCATTAAAAGCTCTGTTAAAAATACAACCGCAAGTAGTTTAGCTTATTCTAATACAGTATGTGCTGGGTGGTGTTCTTTCCATGCATCGTGAAAACTTACTTTCCTGGATAACATCTACAGATATTTCCCCATGGACTGCTCTGAGGAGGGCAACCTCCACTGTTTAGCATGGATGCCTTTTGGAAAACATTGCCAGGTTAGAATCCAGCCCTCAGCAATGAGAAAAGCAAACACTTTGTGAGTTTTGACATGAGCCTTGGAAGCTTTGTCACCAAGGCCAACTCTAGCCATACTTTTCTTAGAATCTTACAAGCTAGAATCACTTGGGGATTAACTGTAAGTAAGTGCACAGTATTGCTTTGGAGAATTCAGGGTCCTTACTTATTTGATAATAAAGCTAGAAAAGAACCCTCTCTTTATTGTCAGAATTAATGTTTTTAAATATCCCTAAAGTTTTATACAGTCCGTAAAAAGGTCATATAAAGGAGATATATGAGGATCATCGTTGATCTTATACAGCTGTGAAGAATATGTCCTGTTCATCCCAGCTGATACATCTTGTTCATCCCAGCTGGAAAACGATGTGTTTTATTTGCTTGCTGTTGAATTACCTTTTGGAATTATGTAAACTCATTAACAAGAGGTTACTGAAAGTCTTAAATCATTGTCTCATTAGGTTTTGCCATAAGAATAATAATGTAAAGTCTTTCCTTAAGTCCTTTCCCCTCCTTTTTTTTCACTACTATCCTGGTTAACACAAAAGTTTATAAAGAAGTTTTCCTCATGATCCAGTGAATTGAATATGTAAAAAAAAATTCTCACCCCCAAATCAGGCAAGACAAGCTGGATAGGTGCACAAATCTGAACTTCTTTAAGAAAACTCTTATGAGTATTACTAAAGTGAATTTTTATTAGTTCCTCTATCCATTGATTTCTACTCTTTTTGATTAAATTATAGTAGCATTGGGAACACGATGTTGGCTGAAAAATACAGTTGTTTTCATTAAAAGAGGCATGGAAATGGAAAGATTTTTACTTATTTTTTTAAATCGCTTTTCAAATTCTTTGCACAACAAACCTCCCCAATATGTAAACAGGGCTCTAGCTACTGTGTTTGTCCACAGCTAGAGCTACAGATGAACACAGAGTAGTTGTGTGATGACAGGAACAGCTGACTCATTAGTAGAGAGCAGTGAAAGGTAATTAACCCTGGGAAAAGTACAGCTGCCATGCGAGCTGTTCCTTACTGTAGAATCTGATTAGAAATTAGTGTTAAACCACTGATTCTTTAAAAAAAAATGTCATTTATAATTCACTTCCTCTCTCAGGTGTGGCCCCTAAAAGAGGCTTAGGATATAACTGCTGTACAAAAGGTCTTCCATTGCAAACAGCCCTTTCTGAGAGGAGTACACACCTGTTTGGCTGCTTCTGGAGTTTTCTTAGCTGTGAATATTGTCCCAGCTTTGAATGTCTTGAGGAGACCCTCCAGGTCTATCGGCAACACAAAGAATGCATTATCGGAATGATTTAAGGTAGAACCTTGTTTACCATAAGGGAGCTCAGAGCAAGGCTGAGTATTTAGAAGTCACAGCTACTGCTTCTTCCATTGGGACATAGCTCTGAAAGAAACTTAAGAACCTTAGGAAAAAACAAAAATGTGTCTCCTGAGGTAAGGAGGGGCCTGTCCTGGGCATAAAAACTAGTGCCCCCCACTTTCCTTTTTCTGCATGCACCTTGGACCTGCCAAAAGAAGAGACAGGATCCATGGTTTATTGTGATATCCAAACAACAAGCCAGTCTATTACTACCTATTCAAGGCATCTGATCCATTCCTGCTTATCAAGAATGACTTAAATATCAGCCAGAATTGCAATATTTTATTAATATGCTATTAACATTTCTAATGTACTGTCTTTTATTTGCTGTTATAATATCCGAAGGAGTTTTCAATGAACTTGTTTTGTAAGATCTTTTAGCCAAGAGTGTGTCTTTTGTATATCTGTGTAGTTCATACAGAGTACTTGCACATGTAAATGACATATATTGTTAGATCCATGAGAGTTTTCTGGTGTTTTTTAAGCTTATATTGTGGAGTCCAAAGGAAAACTGTTTAAAGTGATAAAAGTATACCACATCTTTTCTTAGGAAGGTTTTATCTCACTGTCAATTCATGTTTGCTGGAAAATAACTACAGATTAGCCATAGTAGTGTGAATATTGGATTACTATTATTTATCTAGTATAAAATAATATTATAAAGATATGTTTCTGTGGCATCAACTTTAATACAAGTTGGTTAGTGATACAGTGCATTTCCTTACCCTGCATCTAATATACTCACATTGAAAGTAACTTTTTTTTTTCCTCTCAGTTTCTTAATTAAATGTTATGCTTGCTTCCTGGGTGCAATATTTGAATTACAAAAATGTTTGTTTACTGGATTGACTCAGAACATTTTCAGCAATGAGAGCAAACCCATTCAAATCAAAAGGGCTAAGATATTTTCTTAAAAAAAAAAAAAAAAAAGAAAATAAGTTAAAAAAGGATTTTTAAGAAAAAGACTTGAACATGGCAGGCAAGAGTCAAGTAAGAGTGCATTTGCCTCTTGTTTGCCTAATATGTGAAAAGAGACAAGAAACATGTTTTAATTATTTTTCCATTCACCATATATTCCTTAATATTTATTCTCAGAATTATCCTTTTTTTGTTTGTTTGTTTTTAGGACATACACTTGAAGAGAAACATCTTTTTTTTTTTTCTTGGAAATCCCAAATAAGCATACTCTTCAAGCATCAGATTGAGTTTCGGAGGAAGAGAAAACATGAGTTTGCTATTAAATTGATGAACACATGAGGATGAAAACAATATTCAGTACCTTAAAGCATGGTTAGAAATACACAAAAGCACTTCACAGCACTCTACATCATTATCCTCATTTAGCTGAAAGGTTAAGAGATTTGCTGAAGGTCACAGAATAGATCAGTGGCAGAGGCAAGAATGGAGAGTTCCTGAATCCTGTATTTTTTTGTTATTCATTCAATCATAGCTCAATCTTGGTGCCTCCTGTTTATGCTCATGGCCAAAGACAGGTGTCTTAATATGAAATAATATTTATCTCTCTTCCAAATTATAAAGGTCCTAAAATAGAGGTTAGTCCACAAGCCCTGGAGCCATTTGCGTCTTGACATAACTGAGTAGGCTAACCACCTTTTTTTCTGCTTTACACTCATGACCCGAACTTTTTTTGAGCTAAACAAGCTAAACATTTTTGGACAGGAAGTCTTTGTCAGTGACCATGATCCATATACAGGTTAGTATCTTTTTTTTTTTT
>PTEX01000091.1:1993763-2042516 GCA_003342815.1 Eudromia elegans
TTTTTTTTTTTTTTTTTTTTCCCCCCCTCCCTGTGCTGCTCAACGTGCTCCTAGGATCTTCAGGGCAGTTCAGTAGTGCAAGCAAGTCCCATTATCTTTAGCAGTTAGGGTCATTACAAGTCTTTTAGATGGTGGCAGACTGTACTTCACATGGCACTCTTGAAGTTAATGAACATATGTGATTTGCATGTTGAGGGACGGCACACTTCTTCCCTTTGTGTGACTTTCCCCTTCTTGGGACATGTCTGTCATGCTTAATGAAGAGAGCCTGTTATTCTGAAAGGCAAGGATGAATGCATATGAAAGCAGAATGGTAGTTGCTTTTCTTTTTATAAAAATGGATTATATTTCTAGATTCACTGTTCCATTTGTCTGCATGTTAAACTCTGAGAATGTTAAATGAGCTTACTAGCTTTTTGTTTGTTTGTTTTGTCCAGTGTAAATATTACTATGTCCCGATTCTAGCTACTATATCCATCCTATTAAAGAAAAAAAAAAGTTTAGAACTGGCAGAAATGACAGAAAAAGAATGTAGTAACCTCGGTTAAGCCTATGAGTGCATGAGAAATGATCAGTTGGACTGAACACAATCAGCTCCAACACTTTTGTAGAAGTTCAGTGCAACCGTAACAACACTCCTCCTAAAACTGCCCTTCAACCCAGTGATTCCTAATGAACTTTCTGGAACCATGCATGGTACAATGACTGTGACAGCAGTCCCAAAGCACAGAATTGTGGCAGTACCACAGCATCTTCCTGCTATCAAAGAAGGCTGTAACAGAGTAACTAAATCACTGTATGACTTTATAACTCTCACTTACACTGATCTGTGTGTCCTGGTGTTTCCCTCTGCCCTCTGTCCTGCAGTTGCTACAGACCCTTTCAATGAGCTGACCATGCTCAGCTCATAGTGAAGTCAGGAGTGGTCCCCACACACAGCAGCTCCCAGCAGAGATGACTCGATGAAGGAAAAGTCATCCAGGCTGAAAAAGAGTAAACATATTTTAAAATAAAACAAGCCCTGTGTTCCAGAATCAATGACGCATGCTCTTTGAACTTTCTTTTAAAATTGCTCTGAAATCATAAGGTTGTTATGGTGTGGTTTTACTCAAAATAATGCATATCATTGTAACACAAGCCTTGAAGTTAAGTGGCTACTTTAATGAAGCATAGTTACCATAGTTACCACAGGAGAACAGAGAATAAGTTTTAGTTCTTTTGAAGCTATGAATTAGTTCAAAAAGAGGAAAAGGAATAAACAAGCATGCAGAAGTTTATTATTCAGTGTTTCATGCCTGATCAACTCTAAAAAAGAAAAACTCTCCCTAGACTAAGGCATTAACATTTTCCAGCTAAAATCTGTAATTGCCCATCAACAAACACAAAATCACATTTCAGCTCATCAGTATCTCTTTTTCCATGCTTTTTTTTTTTTCTGAATCAGAGAAGAAACAGATTTTTTTCCCAAAATTCTGCCTTTAGAATTCTGTTAGTAAATGATATTTTCCAGTATCTTGCTTTCTAAAACAAACAAACAAACAAAAAACCAACAATGCTAAGCACAACAGCTCATGAAATCTATGATCTAACTTTATTATTCATTACAAACACAATCTTCTTTAGAGTCTATTGGAAGGGAAAKAAGAATTTATCTCAGTGAAGGTGTCTTCTAGGACCAGCTTCATTGTTTTTCGGTTTAGCATTGAGATGTGCTCTCCCCCTGAAGCGTTAATGGAGGTCACTGTTGTTGCTCTCCTTCAGTGTGTCAAAGCAGAGGAGTTCCTACATAGTTGACTATTGAGAAACAAAATGATATACTTTCCTGTATATCACCTTCAACTTATGAGCCTCTGAAGCAGCGGTGATTAACAGGACTTTTACAAAGTTTCTGTGTAGTTACAAGGACAGCTTCAATCTTCTGTCATTTTTTTGCATTAGCTATGATTATGCTTTTACCACCAAAATGCATTTATTTTAAAGGTAACAATACAGACTCAGAGAATAGCTTATGTTTCATCTATATTTATCAGCACTCACTGTACATTTGTGTCTTCATTACCAGGAAATATTAAGGGACATTGTGCCATCTATTCCTGTTTACAGTTTATTATGCAGAGATAGGAAACACTTAGCATGTAAAATGAATGTAGAAATTATTCCTGGATAGAAACACGGACATTTCCCACTCGTTGGCTCTTTCTCCTCCATCACCGGATCAGAGTGTAATTGTCAGTAATCAGGCCTGCTTGCTGCTGATAAAACCACTCTGAATGCTAGCAGCCTTCTTTGTGTGATGACTCAATTATTCCAGAAGTGCCTCATCAAATCTGCCCCATCAGCTGGGCTAATAAATAAGGAGAAGAAACTGGCCCCCCAAAGCAAATTATAAATCCATTTGCATTAACCATTTCGCTGGTCCATGATCTAGGCAGAAATAAGCATGGCAGATTGTGTTAAGCTTATTTGAATATGTTTATAATGTTTACAGCATGCAACCCTTTTTTTTTTTTTTTTCTTCACAAGGTGTTGGAATTATCGGTCATGAATAGCATCTAAATGCAGTTATGTTAATTACAGCAAAGCCTCGGGCATCTTTGAGGGATAGTTTGTAGCTTAAATCAGGTGAAAGTTAAACCCTTCTGCTAGGCTAAATACGAACTTGTACATAGCAATGGATTTACTGCCATGTTTAGAAGGGGAATGAGGGTAAGGGATGTGTTTTACAGGTGCTGGAAGGGCAAGGGCATGTGTTATGAGGCTATCTTGCACTGGTAACATGACCTCTTGTTCTTCTCAGTGTAGTTCTATGTAACATAAAATTAAACCATGTCTGGGAAAGAAAATGCAATGTGATTATGTTTGATAGCACAGATGTTTTGTGCACTTAATAAAACAAGTGCAGAGTGGTAGTCTGCTCCAAGGAAATTCCTTTCTGAATCCCASATTACAAACTCTGATGCATCTTTGTCATCTTCTTCGTATTACCAGGACTTTTCRTGTGTAGTCTGGTGAGTTTGTTGAAGCAGAGTATAATAGTGCCCAGTTAAATTCACTTGTTTCGTTATGTGCCAAACATTTCACGTGTGATTAAGGATCTCAATGAGATGCCTTATAAATCTGTGCACAACTTAATGTTATCTACAGCCCTCAGCCTGTGCAACATGAAGATCTGATTCCAGTCAGGAGTTCAATATATTTTTGTTCATTTGCATATCTTGCTTTCACATTTAGTTTTTTCTCATACCAAATAGGTATCAGAAAACTTCTCTTTTTATCTTAAGGAAGAGAAACCATTACCACTGTAGAATGAAAAAAAAAAGAAAATATTGTGAGATGAAAGTGGTTAGTGCATTGGATTTTGTTTCCTCACCTATTACTTCTATTCTCAGTTAACAAATCAAAAACTGTTATGATAGTTCATTTTCGTATTTGCAGTTTATCAACTGGTGATGTGGTAAATTCAAGAAAATCAAATTCATCTTTCGGAAATAATATCCGTTATGCTCAAAAACAAGTTGTTAGATGTCTTTCATAAATGTAGTAGAACTCCATGTCCTGCAATCTTGTCAGAGAAACTACCTCAGATTTCTGGTGAAATCATTTATAACTGTAAAATATGCACTTTTCTAATTATTAAACTTTTCAGAAAACAGTATTTTTAGAAAAAAAGAAAAAGAAAAAAAAAGGCCATGATCTGGTAATCTGACTTGAATGAGTGGACTTTCACCCACAGAAAATGGGTCAACAAGAATGCTTGCTTGAAGGGGTTTGTCACACACTTCTGATCTGAGGATCATAGCCCTAGCAGTGATTCACTTTGGCATACTTATATGACTCATGGATCTCAGTAGGCTGGGTCTTCAGAGTCRGTATGAAATCATGTTATATTTGAAATGGCTATAAACCAAAGAATGAATTGCAAAGGTTCCAGGTGACTTCACTGAACCATTACATTGACAAATCAAGCAACTCATTTATTCCGTCTTCGTGGGCTTATAAAGATTATCATTCTAGTTGAATAGGGATGCTGGTTGACAGGGTTGGAAGTTTTTGTTTGTGGGCAGGCAAGCTTCACCTTCCTGGGTAAAAAAAAAACAAAGAAAAAGCAACAGGTCAGACAAATAGGGAGTTTAAGTGTAGTCGTCAGTTACCATCTGTAAGTCATGAATTTTCGGCCTTCCCCATTCTTTGCTAAAATTGATACCGGGCCAAAATTCTTCCAATGAATATATGTACTTAAGGTACTATAAAACTTAAGGTGAATGTTCCTGTCAGGGAACCTTGTTTGACAAATAAATTAGTTACTTCTATCTGATTGCAAATAACAACAGTAATATCATCAGAGTTGCCAAAAACCTGCTGAGATCGTGTTTGTGGGCTCYTGGGGCTGAGATACTCATTCTTCACGTTGGCATTGAAACCTGAAGACCTCCTATCTGTACTCCTTGCTCTGCCTCCAAATTTAGCTCACAGTTTATTCTATAATGTATAATATATATTAAAAAAAAAAATTGTTTCTGAATAAATTATTGTATTAGACCTTGATGTTCAGGTAAACCAACACTACCTCTTCTCAAGTGATCTGCTACCTGAAGTATCAGATCTCAGAACTATATTTGAAATCCAGTTTGCTTTTTGGAGTATGGCACAGATGACACGTGGTTTTTATTTCATTAGGGCTGTGTCACATCCTCTGACACAGCACAGTCCTACACACCCTGTTTATAATATGACAGATGCATGACACTGTTTTAGAATTTTTGAAAAATATCGTATCTTCACATGTGGGTACTCACCCACGAATCAGCTGAATGGCAGCCAGTATCACCTTGTCATATGAAAAAAAAAAAAGGAAATAACCCATTTAGACTCGTTTATCAGTAAGTTCTGTGGTAATTAAACAGAGGAGAGGGTCAGGTTTTGTGCTTTATATAAGTCTTGCTTTTGTCCTACTACAACACTCTGTGCTTTACARTGATAGCTGATGATCTGGCATACAAGACAGATGGGAATGAAATAGCAAATGGCACTGTTGCATGTAGTTTTYCAGCACTATTTTAACCTTCCCCCACCCAGCCCAGACTTCTTTTCTTAAAAGGACCATTTTCAATGTACTTGCTTATTATGTAAAAGTAAATGCAGAAAGTTTCGTATTTTTCCCCCCCTGTCCTTTGTGCACTTTTCTAAGTGGATCTCAGCTGTGCTGTCTTAACTCTCGGTCCCTTAGGATGAGAGAGACAGCAGATGGGGTTAGGGCAGAGGGCTGATGCTTCTGACAGCAAACGGCCTGGTTGTTGAGTGGAAGCTGTGAGCGTCAGGAAGCTCCTTTTCCCCAGAGAACCAACTAACCACTGAAGAAAGTTGAAAATGAGCCCTTTGAGAAACGCTATTAAAAGTAGTAAAAAATTGCAATTGTGCAGATGATGTGCTGCTGTGTGGTTATTCGGATGCTAATGAGCTTGACATTAGGGAACTCAAAGGGTTTACGGCTACTCCCTTATGTGATTTAGTTCTTTATTGGCAATCTTTGAGAAAATAAATGAAAAATGTATTGCTAATAAATACCTAACATGATAGGACTTTAGACAAAAAGCTGCTAAGTTTTRGGCTTTAGAAAGAGCTTTTTCTCAGTGTTGTGGCTATTCTCAGAGATCTTTTGTTTTTGAGTGGTTTTGGAACAAAGAGGAAGAGACAGGTAGGAAGCTTTAAAACTCCTCTAAGTTCTTTTGATAGATGTTAAAATAGAATAACAGGAAAGGAGGCCTTTGAGGGTAAACAGCATCCTTTTCCAGGAACATATTGGCTTATAAAASTGCTTAAAAATGTTTTAGGTATTGAGCTGTTTTGTTCTTTATTTTTTTCTGCCCTCTTTATCATATTGCATATGTTTTCTTGCTAAAAGCTTATTTATTTAAATTAAAAGTCATCAATGTGATGTAACTAGTATAAAATTTTGTCTGCTAGGACTTGGGCATAAATCAGTCACTAAATATACTCTAGATTCCCAGTAAAGCTGTCTAGAATTAATCTATCCAGTAAGAAAAGTTCAAATTATAAATTTTACAGACAAAACTATGAGACATCAATAAATGAATAGATGATGTTTAATCTTGAAGTTCTGAGTGGGTTTGTGCAAATTTTTTTATTAACCTATACATAGAATAGGTAGAGTGAAAATATATATTTTACAAAATATGCAGAATAGAGTTTGAAAAGTACCTGTGAAGTTGCAAGTGATAGTGAAATATTTATATTTTGATCACTAATAACAGAAGGGATGCTGATAGACTGTATATAAATAAGTAATCATGGCCTGATTTTCCAAGGTTACAAGTGCCTAGAATTTTCTCTTAAAWTATCTGCGGGCTTGGGTGTTCATTATTTCTGAGTACAAGGTCTTCAGAATGGAACACACATGTATCGAATTCTGCAGCTCTTCTCCTTCCTTCATCATTATCATTTATTTAGAGTTTCCTCACAGAAAGGGAGAGAAAAATGAGAWCATGGAAGTATCAAGAATTTCCTCCAGTTTGCTTACAATGAGAACACTGCTGGTCGGCCAAACTTTAAATATTGATTTTCAAAATCAGAAAAATATTAAAACTCAGAATTTATATGCTATGATTAAAATGTTTTATAATCATTTCTAAATGCTTCTTATTTTAAATCCTGTACCAAATCATGCTACTTGATTGACGGGATATACATGCAATGCAGACACTTGAGTCAGAATTTCTCTGTATATAAATTGTAGGTTACTGTTTGTATAGAAAGAAAAAACTTTTATTTGGGTAGATCAAATTCATAAGCTCCTGGGGAGGACATTTATAATATAAACAAAGCACCATAAAAATATACATTTGCTTCTGTTTCTGCCCTTCAAAAGCATTACTGATACCTCCATGCCGTGTTAGAAAAACTGCTCAATGTACCTAGTTTCTTTGYCTAGACTATCCTGCTTCATCTATGTTATATTTAGCATAGTTGTTTCTGGTTTTTTTTCTTTTCTTCTGCAGAGAATGAATTTCAGGAGTATCTGTTAAATCAGGCAAGATTCTTGGTCAGAGTGACAAATTCTGTTCTTTGGAATCTGCACACAATTTCACCTGGAAACACGCAAAGGTGGGGTAATTTATTTACATAAAAGAATTTAAATCAAAATGTAACTGTGTATTAATACTAGTACATACTATGATTTTCTTCTGTAGTATTTCATTTTTCTCTAATAGCTGTTACTATGTTAAAACAAACCTTCTACAGAAATCCAGTGAACAACTGGGAAAATGTAAGCATTTGTAAATACCTACAATTTTTAGATTTTTAGTTTCAGAATTATACTCTGTTACGAAAATATACTGGCAAAGGTACAAATATATTTGAATATCTTTTCCTATAGGCATGAGAATGTATTTTGAAATGCACTGCTTACATTTAATCTATGAGGACTGGCTTGTTCTTAATGCATAATGATTTAATTTTTTAATAAATGTCTAGTGTAGAATAAATGTTTAATCTCACTAGTGAAAGATCTGAAGGCATCAGAGCATTATCTTTAAATAAAATTGACACTTTTTTTCTTACCTTAAAAATATATTTTTAGTACATAGTACTATCATATGAAAGTATCCCAGGAAAGAGTGACAAGACATTAAATCTAAGGGAAAAAAAAAAAAAAGTAACATCACATTTCTGCTTGTGTTGAGATGCATTTCAGGAAGATACAGTATATAATTTTTCTTTAAATTTAAAAAGCTAACAGTTGCCCGTTAATTTTATAAAGCTGTGACTCTGCCCTCTAATGCCTTGGTAAAGCAGACTAATAGAAATACTTGGCACACATTGGTTACCTAAGGGAATAATAGAACTATTTGCTGTAGTCGTTTGGCAAAAGGACATAAACATATGGCTTTGGTTTATATTCAGCACTGCCAGTTGTGCAAAGTTGCATGGATGAAGTATACAACAGCAGTGACAACTCAGAAATCAGAAGTGAGAATCAAAATAAATCATCCTCATTACAAAGCTATTCAAGCTTATCACTGATTTAAGGTTTATTTGGCTGCCAAGTGTTCCTAAGTAGTGACTTCATTGTAAAAACATCCACTACTAAAAAAATACATATACCATTACACCACTTTACAAAATATTAAATTCTAATAGCTAAACACAATTCTATACTATCTACTGTACAGTTCCATATTAAACAGACTACAGGATATTTTCTTGTTTTATGATCATCTTTTCAAAAGAAAAAGCTAGTTATGACTATGATTCCAGATTCTTAAGTCATTTATTGAAAAAAAACCTTTAAAATATGGA
Organism: Eudromia elegans; assembly: GCA_003342815.1. NCBI lineage: Eukaryota > Metazoa > Chordata > Aves > Tinamiformes > Tinamidae > Eudromia > Eudromia elegans. The sequence continues at coordinate 2,002,083 of PTEX01000091.1, forward strand.
TACAAAGACAACTAAAAAGCTTTCTCCAAGTGTATTCTTTAAAAAGAGAAGGACCATTTTCACATGCAGCACCATCTTTTCTTGGGTATGGTTGAGCGGAGACGTGTTCATAGTACTTGGCAGGATCTAACTTTGAAGACTGAATTTTTAGATTGAAACTTGAAGAGGGATATCTCTGCCCTAAAAGCCATGATTCTTTTCTACATATGTCCATTGGTCTAATGACAAATGTCCTCCAATTACCTCCATACCAGCTTATGTATGGATAACTATACACAAGCATATAAATACAGAAAATCAATTTTTTTTTCCAAAATCAGACAAAAATTCTATGGAGAAGTTATTTACCAGATTTCATTTTGAAAATTAGATGTATCTTTTGCTGGAAAACCACAAGGAAGCAGTGACTTTTATGCTCTGTACTGCTAGATGAACTGATGATTTTCTTCTGTCTAGTTACACAGGAGGAAACAGACTGCCACTCCAGGAGCCTGAAACCCACTCAGGGAAAGTCATACTTGTACAAAAGAGACATTAGAGATTGCAGAGCTCTTATGTTAGCTGTTTCCAGGATATGCACTTCCTTTCTCTATAAGTCAGAAGCATTGACTTCCCTAGGTCATGCTTTCCACCCCACCCCACCCCCAATAATGTGCTAGTGATTCAGTTCAGATTCTGAAATTAATATTTAAAAATGTAAAAATAAACTGAAAGAGTCACTATTATTAATATAATTGTTATTGTTATTAATTTTGCATGCCCTATTTCAGCTGTTAGTCATATTCTTGGATCTCATTGTGATATCAGCACATGCACACATGCACAGATATGCTCCAGGCATGCATAAAAACAAACTGAAAGCCAAATCTTGATTCCCTCACTCAGGGAAGTATTTCCAGATCCTTCTCTCCAATATTCTGGGTCCTCTGAGGAGCAGTAGCATTTATTTATTTATTTATTTATTTATTTATTTATTTATTTATTTATTTATTTATTTATTTATGAACTTTGCTTGACAAATATGTTTGCTGCTATTTCAATAAACTTATCTGGAGGATACTCTGCAGCATGGACTTAGCAATTTACTCCAGTTTCAGTCAAGCAGACTCTGTCAGTGACTCAAATTTTCTGCTTTATTGACATTGGCTTAGCCTTWCGTCTCAACCAACAGTGAAGAAAAGATGAAGGAAGGGTCTGTTTTCAGATATGTAAGTTCAGAATTTGTAAATTTTGGGAGATCTGTCAGACCATGCTTTCTGAAAGCAATTCAGCATCRAAATCCAGAAGAAATTTTCAAATTACAGAAGTATTCTTCTGTTGCTAAAACWCAGACACTAATAAAGTCAGGCAGTAATTTATTAGTCTGTTTTTGAAATGATCTAGGATTGCAAATGTGCTCATACCCTACATGTTTCTCTATATTTCTGACTATATGTCTTTCTCTAATTTTTTCTGAGTTTGTTAACAAATTTCAACTAATTTTGAATGGAAAGTATTTGGATATGTTTAAACCTCATCATATCAGAGAATCTAATTATAAGATATACAGTGRAATTGTCTCCCCTCTTTATGGACCTACTTGTTGTTATTATTGAATGTGTTTTTCCTCAAGAAGTTTGGCCTTGCAAAATATGAAATTGTGATTCCTGATTGAATTTTCCTGGGAAGTACTTAGATATTATCCTGATGGTCATGGTAGCCAAAAAATTAGTAGAAACATATCAGCATAGGGATTTTGTGCACTCATGACCTTCTTTTTCTCCCGTATGCCTTCCTCTCTCAAAACATCACATATATATGGTGATTACATATTTACATATACATATATATATATTACATGACATATATATCTGGTGATATGATGTCCACTAGGGAGAGGTACAACTACCCATTACCTTGTATAATGTCAAATCTTTAGTGTCTATAGTGTTAACAAGATATTTCTCTCCAATTCACACACCTATCTCTAAACACTTTGGACAGAAGTTTTCATTAGACTTTATTTATTTTGTTCTTTAAACATTTTTCTTTTGTTCTTTTCTTTTTGATATTGAAAGTCTGAGTAGTTTTCAGTTACTACCTGTGACTTTGTTTTCATATTCATACAAAAAATCACTATGTAGATAAAACAAGAAGTGAGGAACTTTTTGTTTTACTTTTATTTTATTTGAAGCAATCGCTGAAATAACTTGAAAAAAACACTGTTTTCCCATTTAGGTTTTCACCAAGACAGGTCTTTTTGTAGTCACACTTTTAAAATTTCACAGCTTTAATTTCGAAGTAACTCAAGTAATTTTCGAGTTAATGCAGGGCACTTTTTGCAAGTTGAGATGTCCTTTATATAACACAGACATTTAAAATGTGATTGGTTTACAATGCAGTATGCACAGGCTAAGCACTCCTATCAATTGTGGGTTTTAGTTGATTAAATATCTCTCATAATTTCAAATTATTACAGGAAAGAAAATCAATAGAAAAATCGCCTACATTGATTTTATTGTTGGTTTTCTCTCCTTGCTCAGTTATTTAAATATTCATCACAATGCAATGTCTATTTAGACCAAAGTAACTGCTATTCAGTAGAAGCAGTGGGCACTTTTTGTTTCATAATTAAAAGAGCAGCACTGTGATTGGTGTGGTATTTATTATGAAATGATGACAAAGGAGTACCAGTGGTTTTAATAGTTTTAGCTTACAGGAGCTGCTGTTAATTTTGTCTGTAGAGTTGCAGGTGAAATAATGCACAGTGGATAAATAGTCTATATTGGTTTAACTGAACATAATATATAGTGTGTTCTGGAGTTGTTTGTCTCAATAGACTATAGTAATCAAAAGTAATGAACCTATTATGTGCAGGACCTTGGAGAGCATAGAATGGCAGTAAAAGTGTGGCACATAAAAGGTTTATTAAAGGAAATTAAAGTCCATCATTGCCACACCTGCTCCCCTATTATAAGTCTATGGCAGGTCAGTGCCTTCAATCACAACTCAGCATCGGAGAACAGAGCCATGTTTCCCATTACCATTGCAGTCACATTGCAAAATCTCRTTCTCCAGGTTTTAAGGGTAGTAACAAGTAAGGGCTGCCATCAGCCTCACTGCGTAAACACAAGCCACTTATTTTTCTTCTCTGCTAAGAAGGAACATCAAATATAAATTTAAAGAGAGAAAAGATAACATTGCTTGTCTTTGAAATGTGTTGTGATCAATGAATACTTTCATTTCATWTATCACTAACCCAGATTTTAGAATTAGATTTCTTCAAGTACATGACTACCCTTTTTGAATGCTTGTGTTCTCTCCTGTAAATAGATATTTTTATTCTCTTGGCTGCAYATCATATGTAGCCATATATAAATAATGAACTATAAAAAGCCAKGAAATTAGAGAAATGCTTCTTTTCCTCTAGAAAGGCTGAMTAAAYGGCTTTATTTTTCTAAGGTTGATTCTGCTGTATTCTGTAAGGTTCTTTCAGGTTAGACCTTCAAAACATCTCAGTTATCTGAGTCATGTAAACCTAAAAATAAAACATCCTCAGATCTTCACACTCTATAGACTAAAATTCTTCTACATCTTCCCCATAGAGGGTAAATCAGTGTTAGTGCTGATGAAGGGGCAAATGATAGAGAGGATCTTTAGCTGACATGAATTGCCACCGTCTGCCAGAAAAGACTCGCAGATGCTACGAGTAGGCAACTTTTGCCCTCCATAGAACAGAGACTCTCCAGCTACCTTTGGCTCAGCAAAGTTACAGAAATCAGAAGCTAGTGTGTGCGTTTCTTCCTACATAGCTCTCAGTGGGGAAAATAAAATAGTTTCATACACAGCATGTTTGACCATCACCATTTTAGAGACAGAGAAAATGAGATTCAAAGCAAAGATAGACCGTAAGGTAATGACATGGTTGAAGAAGAGTTCCTGTTGTTTTGTCTAGTTAAAAATCCATTTTGATATATTCTACTTTATGTAGGAATTACATATTACTTTTAGAAAGAGTAGGAGTTTGTCTCCTTGGACATGGTCAAAATTACACTGTCATGCAATCTGCTGTATGTCACTGCAGCTCTCCACACCAGAATATGAAATCTTAATCCTTTTGAATTTCAGGGGTTTGTCATAAAATCCATGGATTGAAAACCTGCCCCTACAATTACAGGTCTGGGCCAGATCCAAGATCAGAAGGCTGCTTTAGATATAGCCAAAATTGTCATATGAGAACAGCAATCTTGCAATGTGACTATTATTTCAGTCAGAAATCTTATGGCAGCAACTCCCTTTTTTTTTTCTTTTCTGTAAAATCCAAAGCTGAACCTAATCTTCTCTCAAAATATGGTAAAAATCCGTAAGCTTCTCCTCACTAAARGGATACTTAGGAAGAAAAAAATTTAAGTGGTGCAATATTTTGCAGCTGTGCATATACAGTTACACATATGCAAGTAAGAGGATTTCACCCTTTAAAGTTTGAAGTTATCAGAGAAGCAAGTTCGATTGTGACTACTTGGATATGTTCCGCTTGTAACAACCATGCTATGCAATGGTAGGCAGAGGGCTTTCTGTGACCTGTTCTTCAGAGAAGTGGATGAAGTGGATGCTGAAAGCAACTGTCACAAACATTGCCGTTTCTAACCTTCTGTCTTCAGCTAACACCTGTAGGCCTTGTCGTCAAACCTTAAAGTGTCATTCATAACCATCACTTTGTTAAAMAAATCTGTATCATTAAAGGTATCTCCTAGGTATTTGCTATATATTCACAGATGGCYTTTTATCTCTTTGACAAGTTTAATAAGGCATGATTATTCTTCTTTCTATTACTGTCTAGCCTTTGGAAATGTGAAAAAAAAAAAAAAGCGCTGGAGACTTTTTTCTCAATGGCAAGAGGAATGAACTAAAGACTTTGTGTTAATATTACAGATGGATGCAGATGGGGAAAATAAAAAGCTGCGCACACGCTCAAAAGGAACCAAGGGTGAGTTAGCAAGCATGTCCCACAGCCCTGTGGCCAGCACACCATGAAATACGATCGCTCCTGCGCACAGTCCCTGATGTGCAGCAAGAGAGCGTGTGGCTTCCTTAGGGCTGTGTTTTTYAATCAAGGCAGGACACAAACTGCTGATATTAAGAGACACAATGTTATTAGCTACAGTTTAAAGAAAAGCAGAAAAAACCTACTSTTTTCTCTTTCCTTTGAGGTGTTTCTCAAAGAAAATAAAGGTTATCCTTTTTACTATGCACACAGAGATTTTCCATAGRAAATAGACTAGACGATGTTGAATGCATGCCTTCAAAATCATGTRGAAAACTTTATCTCAGTCAACTGATTGTTTTTTTTGTCTATTGCCATTAATTGTCTAAAAAATATCTGTATAAATATTCCAGAAGTATACTTTAAAGTATACCAAAAGGGGCGAGTGTATGTGGTAGAGATAGAGGAGAACCCTATGCTTTTCTTTTAAGTACTGGTACTTGTGTTTCATTTGCAAAGTTATGACATAGTTGTATTTCCCAGTTATTCCTCTCTTTTTATAAGGAACAGATGGAAATGCAGTACTGAGAGATAAACAGGCCCTTAATGATCTAAACATCTGGAAAACATGATTGACTAGCAATACGGCCCTTCCTGGAAAATAACTTTTTATTTTAATTTATAAGACTTCTTGTGGCTATTGATAATGAGTGGAAAATGGAGATACATAAAAATAAATGTCAAAGTTTTGCCTTCCCTGTGAGCATTTCTGCTTAGGACTGTTATCAGAGGGACAGAGCACCTGTATTCTCTCTGATTTTAATGGGAATTATGCACTCTCAGGATTATGAAAAACAAGGCAATTTGACTGCATTCATTGCCACAACTCAGTAGTGCTATATTTTAAAATTGTGCCTTCAACCTCAAGTTGTGGTCATAATGGAAAAAATAAAGTGCAAGTTGGTTTAATTCTCTAGTTTCATATCATCAAAGAGCTGAAAACTGCTAGACCTCACTTAGGAAAAGAGTTAAGAGAGTCTGACTGGCTTTGAGTTAACAGATTTAATTGTTATTCATACAGAATTTAACCTTCAAATTTTTTTACTTAAAAGGCTAATTACACTTTTTTGAGAACTTATGAATTGTTTTTCTCTTTTTATTGTTTGTTTGTTTGATTTTTAAACTCATGCACACATGTGCATATGAATTAGCAGGTCAGGAACATTTTCCTAGAAGTGAAACAAAAAAAGTTGGCTGTACAACACAAGTAATCTTTAGAACCACCTGTTGACATTGTCAATAAGCTGTATATCCTTGTGTGGACCGTTACTTGTAAATACCAACCTTCTTCATTGCCAAATCAAACTAACATTCTGTAAAAGCAAAGGTTTCTCATTGTGCTTTTATTAAGAAAGAAATCTTTCCTGTATTTATTTTTTAATTTTTGCATATTTGTCTACTGAAAATCATCCTCTGCGTTTTAGGTATAGCTTGTCTAAAATAAAGATGGGAATTCTATGTTCAGTTAACCTTTGCCGGGAGTAGCTACAGTCCCTTGGCATGCATGAAGTATCACCTGTGTTTTGATAGCCACTCCTCTGTCATCACAGACGGGCAGGTGTGAGGTTATAGAAAGCCCAAGTCTGCAAGTGTAAACTAATTCATTCTTTCCTTCTGCTTTTATTAACAGCTCAAGTGGACTCTATAGCTCAAGAGCTCAGGTAAGAACAAATGCATTTTATTTTATTTTATTTTATTTTATTTTATTTTATTTTATTTTATTTTATTTTATTTTATTTTATTTTATTTTATTTTATTTTATTTTATTCTTACATTTATGAATTCATACCAATGATATTGCAATTGAAGAATAAACAGTATATCATATACAGACTTATCACGGCTCTGACAAAAAGTCCTTGATGCAGATTCATTTTTCAAATAGTCCCAAAATAAAAATAGTGAAATAAAAGGTCAGCAATAATTATTTTCAAGTATAACCAAAAGTTAATGCAAATTGGACAGGATTATGATGTATTCTGCTCATCTTTAATGTGAATCACAGAATATACAAGTGTGGTTTCTGATCARTCTTTTTTTTTTTTCTGTAATAAATATTATAGTAGTTTAACATCTGAGCAGAGATATTAACCTTTATAGGGCTTTATAAATTCTAAATGTAAAAATTGTTCAATTTCATCAAGTATCTTATGAGGTTCAATATTTTATTGAAGTACCAGAGAATACTTTTTAAACTTGCATAAAGCATGGCTATCCAGCCAAAGCCATAAATTCTGCCAGAATATTTCAGATTACTAATAATTTAGTAAAATGTTATTGTCTGAGTTACATATACTGTGTATAACAATATAATTGAGATCTCTATTCTTTAAAAATAAAAGTGTCACTAATGTGTGCCCTTAGAGCAACGTATGGAAAGATGGATGTGTTCTTTGAGTCCTCAAGAAAGAGTATGTACCGTTGAATTCAGGTTTATCACTGGGATAAAATTTCTTCAGATTGCAATTGAAAAATAGGTATAAATCTTATACAGGACTATAAGGTCTCTCAAAAAATATTTACAAGGGGCTGCAAATTGCTACAGTTGTCCACCAAAAAGTACAATGAATTACAACCGAAAAATAAATTCTGAGAGCATTTTTATAAAAATTCATGAGTTTTTTTACATTCTGGCTACACTCTTTCTTCTTCATCAGTTACTATTGTGCTACTCTGGTAAGCATTGCAGGCACCTGAAACACACACTTGAGAATTCATCTATCTAAGGTACAGAAACAGCATCATGTGGTTTGTCAGGTCAACCAAAATGCTTCTCTCTTTTTAATATAGGACATGATATACTGTTAAGYCATATACTATTTTAAAATTTTATTTTGTTATAAAACTGAGGAAGTTATAGTCTGCTTTTAGTTATTCCATGAACAGAAGCATAGGCTAACTTTTTGGATAAATTATCCATGGTGAGTCACTCAATCAGCTGTACCCTGAACCTCATTTTTCTGTATGGCTTTCGTTTCCTGAGATTTAGTGCTTCTCTTTTTTCCTCTGTGCATCCGTAATTTATGCACCAGAAGGATGCATTAATCCGAAGAGGCAGTCATCCAAAAATGAGGATGGTCCATGTGTTCCTAAAAGAAAAATGTTTGAAAAACAGAGGATGTGCAAGTTTCTGCAACATCAGGGAAGCTGTAATTTGTATTATCAGTTTATATAGGTTTTCCCAAGCAATTTTGTTCTTCCCTGTGAAACRCAGAACTGTGTCACTGATTGTTTTTATGTGTAATGCCTCTGTGAAGAACTGCACATTGATTTGAAACACTGGACTAAACAGTCACCAAACCTATCGCCAATCCCTAACTTGGCTTTTGTATTTCTACAATACAAAATTCCATACTGGATATCTCAGCAGTGAAGTAGATCTATGAGCACACACCTTACGTGAGCAACTTTTGTGCACTCATTTCTGTATGAAAAATGAGAGCCACAGGGGCTGCTTTTTGAAAAATATTGCCTATGCACTGTATTGATGTTACTCATATTATTGTGGAAGAACTATTGAACATTCTTCAAGAATTARAGAATGAAAGAGTCTATTGTATTCCCTGGATACAGATATTGGAAACACTGTCTTTTCTGACCAAGGTTCTAAATGCCTTGTTGGCTGAGAAATTTAAATCCATGCTTAATTAATTTCCCCTTTTCCCCTGGCTTATCCTATCTGACAAAGCACTTTTGCACTCCTTATTGAGTTTCTGTTACAAAGTGCCTTGGGATACTCCTACATGAAAGGCACTATATAAGCTTACATGCTCATATTGTATTACTATTAGTTTCATAACATTGATTGGTTCTAGAGCATTTGTTAGCCTTTCTTATTCTGCAAGTTGTGTTTTACAAAAGTAGAGGAAGAAACAAAAGGAAAAACGAARAGTTACAATCACTGATGTCACATGAACCAACTACATGCAATAATACATGAAAATTTCTCTCTTCTAAATTTCAAGGATTACCTGCTTGCTTACTGCAATTCAATGACAAAAAAAATCCATTGATTTCAGTAAAGCCAAGATTCCACTCAGAAATCTAGCTGTGATTTTACTATCATCTATCTTTYTATAAGAAGAAGTTCATCTTCCTCTTTAGAAAGTCTCTTTTAAGAAAAGCTCACCTTAAGGCCAAGGTGTTCTTCTTTTTTATTTATTTTWAAATGAATTAAAGCTATTTTACATTGTACTGAGTTTTTGGAGGACAGTACCTTTCTAGACAGTGAGCACCTGTTTACTACAATAGGACTGCCGTTTAAGTGCTAAACTTGCACTGATTTCATATAAAATATATTCCTTGAAGAATACCAAATTGGAAAGTTATACTTTTCACACATACATTTTATTAGTATTGACTCTTTACTAGTTCACATTTACAAGACTTCTTTCACAGTACATACTGTCCATGTGGTAGTGTTTAAGGGTGGCTTCCTAAATTTAATAAGACATCAATAATCTTTCAGTACAGAACCATTTCCTCTTCCAGCCTTAGTTATTTACTTGTGAACAACATAGTTCATGKTTTTCATATTTTTTCATATTTCAAATTTGAAATTTTCATATAGGAACACAGTGCTGGTGGCATTTCATTGATGGAAAACTGYACATAGGAAGAGATGAATCTTTTATCACTATCTAAACACAAMAAAACATGGTATGTGTTTAAAGTGAGTGCTGAAGCCCAGAGTTTTCTAGTCTATACATTCAAGTTTGCATCTGACATCACTCGGGCACAGCATCTCTATTGAATCCATCTTCTTCAGGAAACCTAAAGTCTTCTCTTAGTTGATTCAGTCATGGACCACTGCAAGGACCAGGACCTTCACCTATCTTCAGCTTTAGAATGAAATCCAAAGGGAAGTGAGGAAAATTGGTGTGATATATTCTCATTACTGTGCTCTACTTAACAGATGGGATACAGTATGATTAACCATCTGTAGGTTGTGGAATGACATCTGGATCAGACCAAGGAAGAGCAAATTGGTTTGATCCAAGCTTGGGATTAAAAAGCATGGATCACTTCTTTGGCTAGATCCATCTATGAAAAGGAAGGGCTAAGTTTCTGAGTTAGTTACAGGTGAAACCAAGTATTTCTGGCTTCTGTCCCTAATGATTAATGAAAACTGAATGAGACACCTGTGTTTCAAATCAAAGAGAAGGCACATGCTCTTTGATGGCTGCAGTCAARATTGTCCTTATTCTCCATAATGTTGAAGCATTTCACGGAAAGTTGTAAAAATTGTTAAATACTTAGTTAAGTTGAAATGGTCAGTGTGAATGAACTAGATATGAGTATCTGGTTTTAGCAGAGAGAAGTGATAGAGCAGAGCTGTCTGGATTTCTCTGAYAGAAAGAATAACTGGACACTTTACTCTTGACTGCTGCTTTTGATTAGGAGGAGGAAAAATAAGCAAGACAACCCTGCAGTCAGCAGTTCTGAAGTATTTCAAAAGCTTTTTTTTTCACTAGAATATATGCCTTGACGTTATCCAAAATCTTTAAGATATATTTCAACATAAATATCAGTATTGATTGCAAMGTATAAAGCATTTTGCTAATAAAATTAGCAATTATTTGTTTTGCATTCCTTAATATTTKGTCAATTTCCTTTCTGTACTAGTAAAATGATATGATCTCTGTCACATTAAAYCTGCACTTTAGTTTCAGACAGTAATGGAACGAAGGTAGAAATAGATGGAAAATGATATGACCATTCAGTAAAAGTTCACAGGATGAAAGAAAAGAGTTGTGCATGCCTAGCTGCATTTAAAAAGGAAAGATTCATTGGTAACTCTTTTTGTGAGCCTCATAAAATAAGTAGATTTTAAGGAGATATTTGTATGAAAAGAAAGCAGTAGCCTGAAAGATGACCTGAGAAAGAGGTAGAAGTAGTGCTTAGATTATGAAGGAGAAGTAGGTGCACAAAACAAAACCTAGGGTTCGTGAAACAAAACTCAGCATACTTCATACCACATGCTTCAAACAGGTCATTTAACATCTTCAGTATTGAAAAATATATGACTAAAATTACAAAGAAAAAAATAAGCACAGAAATAAATTTATAGTTCACACATTTTCCACCTTAAGTTTTCTACCTTCAAACATTCATGTGAGTGGGTTGCTGTTTACATAATGTTTGGATTTGTTGTATAATGAATATCAAATAAAACATGTTTTCCTTWGAAATGTCATTCTTTGAGTGAAACTAAAAGAGTTTATAAGACCAGSCATTCTTAAAAATACTCATCATTCTATCATGAAGATGAAATAATACAGAATGCTTATAGGTRATCACAAATAATGACTTTATTATTTTGCAGGTAAACCTGAGGTTAACAGCTGACTTAAGTATTTAGTGAACCATTCCAAATAAACGTTAAGATAGCTAAAATAAGATCTATTTCTCATATTGGTTTTGAGATATCAGTGGCTGGAGTTGTTAATTGCAGTGAATCAYTTGTCCAGTTATTGTATATATTACAGCTTTTTATTCTGAGCATTGTGACCTATATTTTTTTTTATCTTGTGTTTATYTAGAACATTTAAACATTATATTTTATGTCCAGATTTCCATTTTGTGTCTAGATTTCCATTCCATTTCCATTCTGATACCTGGTGTACCTCTGTGTCACTTTTTCACAGGTGCTAATAATACCTTTATTCAATAACAAATAACAAAGTTGCTAACATATTAYAGGTGTCTCTTAATATGTTTTTACTAGGTTCATTTCTAGCCAATACCTGCAACCTCAATGTCTTTTTTTCTTCCTCCAATATATTTTATGTGTTTGTGGTTTTGCATCTTTTCTCCTTGAAGTCTCAATGTAATATAAAAATTGTAATGATTAATTTTTCTCATTGTATGCTTTTCTGTTATGGTTAGTTCCATAATRTATGCCAGATCCACATCACCTTAATTATGTCTGCTAGACTGGCAGATAGCTATTTTCAGTTCTTTTTCTACCTGACAGTTTGTTTAGCTTTATATTGCTCTTTCTTGAACATTCTTGAATTAAAAATTTCTCGTTAATTAATCTATTCCATACTTTATCATCGTTTTTCACCTATTTTCTTTTGTTCTCCGAGAGTCAACATCTTCCCCATCTCAAATGTTATGTTCGTCATCGCACAATAAATATTATCATYCCAAAACTAGAGAGGCATCTATGGTCTTAATACTTTCAGCTGGGTGACAGAATGCATTAGAACATTATAGCCCCAAATACTGTTTCCTCTTTTGGYTGATCTCTTATCCCTGGAGAACTTCAAGCCATATACAGATTGCAATGCCATCCGATGACTTCTACCTCCTATAGAACCATGAGTTAAATATTATGGCTGGCTCAATGGCTGTGTCTGACTGATATCAAGGGTGGGCGGAGCCAGGCAAAGGCAAGCCAAAACAGACTGTAGACAGCCTGGAGATAGCAAAGAACAAAAAAGGACACAGCCTTGGGATCTCCTTCTATGTTATTAAAGGGGTATAATGAGTTCTGACAGTGGRTGGCTTATGGTGTCATTTTCTGTTGGGAAACAAACAAAAAGAAAAAAGTGTCTTATTTTCTTTTTACATCATTTGTAGCCAGACCATGGCTCCGAGTGTGATTTTTTTTTTTTTCTTTCTAATTTAAGCATATCTTTTTCTTGGAGCCAACAGGCTGACCACACCTGTGCAGAGCTTTCCCGATCTAAAGATTGTGTGGATGACCTGTAGTTCTGCCCTGAAATTTAATCTGTTCTAACCCAAACTCTTGGGTAGGGTCTCACYGCGCTTTATTGACATACTGAACTTGGACAGATTGAGAGATTGAATGAAAAAAGACATGAGATTGACTGGATTTGGCCCAAATCTTGGGCATTCATATCACTGAATTTATGAATTTATCAACTCCAGGCAATAAAAACTAAGTTTCCCCCAGCTAGCTTTCACTGAAAATGACTTCACTGTCAGAGAARGATTCAAATCTACAACTCTACTTTTGGTCTGTATTTATAAGATTTTAGCATCAAAATATTAAGTGTATGTATAAGGGTATATATGTACCCTGTATTTTTATCCATATTTTATAGGAATAACAACTATCTCAGGAAGAGCATCCACTTCATTAAAGTAATATTTCAATTAGTTAGAGCATTTATATACATTACTTCACATATAGTAGAAATATCTTTATAATCCTATAAGCTCTTGATCAGAAATGAGAAAAAAAGAAAAAAGAAGGGAATTTAAATATGCGCAGTTCTGATCTGCCTTACTTGAAGCCTGAAATGATTGCCCTTTAGCCTCAGGCTTCACTGTGAGCTTGAGGAGTGGGTAGATTTCACCATAACTGCWTTCCCTTTCCTGTGTTATTGCTGACTTACCATCACTCTGCTCTTTTTACATGCTTCTTTTATTTGCTCAATCATTTCACAGGCCAGTTATTCTTTTTGGTCAGATGGCCTATAACACTTAGTTTACTGTCTGAAACATCTCCAAGCTCAGTACATAATGACTCAACACCATTACCCATTTCTCCCTAGTCTCTTATGAGGACTAATAAATCCTCCTTCACCAACAAGGTTATGGCAGCTTCTTTTCTTTTCTTAAATGTCTTTTTAAAATAAAATATATCTTTCAATATATAGCTCCAGCCAGCTTTGTTATGATAGCATATTTTCTCCATATTATTTTCTATCCAGTTTTGATATGTTTTCCCAGCTAAACCTTTCATTTCTGTATATAGGCAGACACTTTAATACCCACAAGTTACTGAGTTTATTTTGCTCCATATTAGTGTTCATAAATATGAATTTCCCTTTTATCTTTCTCCCATCTATACCTTATATGTATTCCTTTCATCTTAGTTCAGCCCTGGATTGAACTCCTCATAGCTCTGACATTTTAGAGTAAGAGCATTGGCCATGTGCAGCAGTAACCTCTTCTATTTGTAGAAGGTCCTTTAACCCTAGAGTGATTACTGCAATGGTCAGGAACAAGCYGTCTCCCTTACACAGATACAACTCATAAACTAAGTGTACGGGATCTTGGAAATGGAAGATGTGAAATGCATTTATTGTGTTGCCTGAAATAAACAAAATGAGAAACATTTTTTTTTTTAAATTATCATTGGAGTAAATCATGGTGGTTCTGAGCTTCTATCACTGCTATGGTGACATCAACTCAATCATTTTATATTGCAAGTGACCTTTTTCTGATGCAGTTTATTTATCTAATTCTTCCCTTTTTAAAGCTTAAAATGTTGATAGAAGGAAAGTACTTTTAGGTGACAAGTTTTTTCTCAAACAAACTGAAGCTCTTTTCAGCTGAAACTTGAATTTTTCTTCATAACTTAGGCTGAACCTCAGTCATGCAAGTCAAATGTTGCAGATTGTAGAAAAGATGCTGTAGTTAGTTTTATTTTGCAAAATATGAAAAAAAGTGAATGCTATTTTGAATAACTGAAAATGCAAATCAGCTTTTTCTTGGTAATGAGAGACCAGTGGTCCTTTCCATCATTAGCCTGCAAAATATCATTTAGACTATAACGCAGACAAATAGATGATGGTAAGCCTTTCAAGTCTGAAGGATTGAAATTTAAAGGGTGAAGAGGCAGGATGAAGTGACTGGAGACTTCTCTTGAGTTGCCATTCTCTGTGATGAAAAGCATCTCATCAAGTAGCTTCCTTAAAAAAAAAGTATTGGGTAGACCAAAAGTCCTTATTCTATATATAAATATTTTTCTTCATTTCTTCAGAGAGACTTTATTGGTTTTACTTTTAGCATCTGTAAGGATTTTAGGATAGAATGCAAAAAATGGAAGTATTGTTTAGCTGCAATTCTGTGAAGGGTGTGAAGCCTGTAGATTTTATGATCCAAAATTCATGGTCAGAAGTGATGCAATTTTTCTTTCTTCCTTTAAAAAAAGGGGTTCTCTCTCTATTTATAAAATCTATGATTAATCTATGCCTTATGAGAGTAGTTTTCTGAATGTAGAATTTGTCTTTGAATATAGTCAGAATATATTTATTCCTTCATATTCAGTAAGTAGTTTCCAGTGGAATTGGAAAAATTAGCCTTGTCTTTGAATTCTAATCAGTTCTTCCATATCTTTTCTGGTGATGTGGATTTTCACCCTTTCAGTGAAGTTCCAGCTTCTCTCTATGAAGAGATCATATTTTAATAACCTCTTTATGTCTCTTCTCACTGTTGACAGCAACGTAGGCTGATAACACTGACAGTCTCAGTTACACTGAGCTATAAAATTTACACTCACACTTTACAGACAATGAAGGTTACTTAAGGAAACAGAACATAAATCTCRCCGTCTTCATCTTAAAGCAATATAAGCAATTGAGTTACATTTACTTTCATTACCTCCCACTAACTTCTGTTATCAATCTAAAGTTGTTCTAATTAATAGTWCTTATTAGGGTTTTCAGATGTACTGTTCAGACAAAATCCTGGTGTTGCAGCTCTTTTCATGCACCTTCAATATTGAGGRGTGATACGAACAATAAGATCAATGTCCTTTCAGTTGTCCTGTAATCAGAGATTTCATCTCTCTGTAGCCACTGCTAATAATTGTTCCTGTTCATATGGGGAGCTCARAGGGTTTTTTGTGAGAGTTTTGGGTGTCACCCTTGTACAGCTACAGCCTAAACCCTGGGGAGACATTGCAATACACAGTCTGTTTCTTAAACAACCAAGAGACATAGAAGAGGGATAAGCTGGGGAGATATTCAAAATTTTTGTTTCTTTTCAGTACTTCTCAATCATTACAATCTCAAAATTCCTATGTTCTTGATATCCATTGAAGACATTGATAAACACTAGCCAGTCCTGGCAAGCCAGACTGGGGATTTTGCACAGCATTGTAATTCTTAGCTCTGTTATCCTGTTTTACCAACCTGCAGGCTGCTATATATAAGAAAACATCCCTTCAAGATGTAGAAGTCTTGCCAACAGATTAATAACAACAACAACCTTACTGGTTACAAAGTGGTTGTAGGCTTGACAAACACATTACATAGATGTCTTCATTGCACAAAAAGATGATCATGACAGTTTTCTACAATTAGAAAAGTTGCATATGATTAGAGTTGCTTAAAATGCCTCTATTCACCTCACTCTTTCCTCTGATACATTACTTTGGGGAGGAGGAGAAGTAGCTCACTGCTATCTGATATACTACCAGTGTCTCCCCACCATTTAAGATATGCTCTGAGTGGAAAGAAAGCAGAGAGAAGAGTCTAATGAATTATATAAAGGTACTGTGTAACATGTATTTTTGAACACATACAACTGGGTCTTACATGTCTTATATTTTAACCTATTAGCTCACACTGTGATAAGTGTCAAAAGATTGTTGTTGGTGGCTGCGTCAGTGACTAGAAGAAAAATAAAAATATCTGCTCATTATAGATAATAAAATGATTTATTATTTATAAAATTTATGTTCAGTTAAATTGAGAAAAAAAGAATGTATTGGCTTTGGGTTCATAACAAAAAGAGCTTCTCCTGTTTTATGAGCTTCAGATTACCAAATAACCTTGACAGCTGAATCAGTGTTCCATGACAACAAGCAGGCCATTGATAAATAGCAACAAAACTATTAGATGTTGAATTTATGAGATGAGTAATAGAGAAGCTAAATTAGAGGTTTACCATTTGACAAATCACAGCTTGACAAACCTCTGCTAACGTGTGCGCCTGTGTATGTGTGAATGTACAAAAGCAGGAGWGAGGAATAGAAACTTTTTAAGACAAAGATGAAATCAGCATACCATGAGTGTTATAAAAGCATAAATATATTCTTTGTATARTATTTAGGTTCTCAGTTTCCATTATCAAATACTGAACAAGATACTTCTAGGTACTTGAAAAATCCAGCATTTCTGGAGGTGATTTCTTCTGATTTTATTATCAAAATGTGGAATACTCTATAATGTAGAAATGAAAAAGGGATTAGATGCTTAAACTAGCTCWAATAAACCAGTGGATTCCAGCAAAAAGACAAAATCAAAAGTTTGAAATGTCATTTTAAAAAAGGCAATAGCAAAAACAAAAGCCTATGCTGCTGGAGTTAAAATATATTCCTGGGCTATGGAGAGCACTTTGCACTTCTTAGGAAAGAAGCAAAAACTCTATTTCCTYGTGCTCCTAGAATCAGAGCGGAAGGTATAAGGAAAAGGGTTTAAGGAAATGTGAGTCTCAAACATTCACTGAGTTTAAAGTGGCGGGAACTACAGCAGAAATCTGAGTGAATGTCTTTTTATAGAGAGAAATATATGTATATACCTATATCTTTATAAATAGGACAAACTAGTGCATGCTATTCTTTTCTAAAGGACAAATCATCTAACACGAGCAATGTGCTTCCAGGCAGATTTGTATGCCTCCTGACTTTCATGAGGGAATTTTTGATTAACAACTGCATAATACAGCAAAATTGAGTCTGGAATATTGAGCAGAATCTGAAGTCGTGTGTTTGCTTCAGAAAGTTGTTCCAACAGCGTACACAGGGGACTAGGGAGTTGTTTGAGCAGAGAAAATCAAGCTGCAGGAGAGCCTCCTGCCAGATCATGGGAGTTACAGTCAAGCGGGATTCCTGTGCTCCTCTTTCCCATCTCATAACTGAGTGGCAGGTGGCAGAAGAACCCCTGGCACTCAACTTGACTATGCTCTGGGGACATCTGAGTTTGTCTTTCAGGGTTTTGGTGAAAAAGCAATGTATTTAAGCCCTGTTGTGTCTGCCCACAGTGGAGGGCTTATAACATTGATTTGCTTGTAAAATGTTGTACTCTGAGAACAAGTGTATAGCAATAATCTTACTTCTTTTCTTATTATGTTTTTTTCTGACTTAAATGGAAGCTAGTCTACAGCCAAATTAGAAAAGTTACAGGATTAATACTGAGGAACTAGGTGAAGTTCTGTGACTTGTGTCATACTAGATGATCTATTCGGACTTCCTGCTCTAAAACTCTACTAATTGTGCTTCTGTAGGAAACATCTGTAGCTTTATCAAAAGAAAATTAAACATTGGAAATTCATCTATTCCTAAACACTCTCTCAATAACTGCTGAAGGTAAACTTGTCATTTGACAAATAAATGAGAAAGATTTGAAAACAAATCTAGCGATAGATTGCATTGATAGAACAACTGTGAAAGTTTTTTCAGACATTTGTCATTTATGTAATTTGATTATATTAACATGAATGGTATGTACTGTCGTTCTCAAATTTAAATCAAGAAACTCATATTTTCTTAGGAACAAATTATGCATATCGATCTGTACTACATCTGTCCCAGAAGTCTGCTTGTTATATGCATATCTTTTCCAAAAGGAAACTTGTTGCATTGTGATTCTGACCTTTAATATGGTACTTGTACTATTCTGTACTTAAAAGCTGAGAAATAACAAAGAGGCCAGAATATATTCATCTACAGCAGATGGTTAGAGTCCAATATTGCTGATGCCCATAGCATTTGAGCTTTTAGAAGATCAAGGCTATCCACTGTGTTTAAGATGCATATGGTAGAATTTTAACATTCCTCCAAACTGCAGATCTTCATATTTCCATGTCCTTCATGTTTGCAATGATGAATTGCCAAAAAGGTGCTTAGCCAAAAATGAGTATTTTTAAAAAACAAAAAAGCTCAAGTTAGTCATATGCTTTCATCCAAAACAATCAGAACCTGAGCCAACTTAGTGCACATAAGATACCTTGGAAGGATGAATTTATGCTGTTGAGCTTGTAATAAGTGTAACCAATAGGAGCTGTCTGCACACATGGATTTTTTGCAAATCTTATAGCTAAGTCGTTGAGCCAGATACAAAATCCAGAACCTAGGGGCATTGTGTAGATTTGTAATGCACCCTGGGGAACTAAGGTTGAGAAACCATTGAGTGGATTACACAGATTCATATATGTAGTTTTTTCACTTCTGACAGATATAATATAAACACTATTATTTATATTACATACATTTTGTGGAGTACTTCRTGTGAGAGAACAATCCATCAGCAAAACAAAACCATTATGCAAAAAGAGGAAAAGGTGGCATTTGGAAGTTCAGACCTCTTTAGCAAGGTGTCCTTTGATATAACACCTATATACCACACAGATCAACGTTTTTATTTTTGGCAAACACTTTATCTGCAGAAGTAATTGATATGCAGACCAATGTGTGGATTTTAGAGATGTTGAAAGAAGTATATAGAATCTGCTAGAAAACTTCTTTAAGAAGATGGTGAACTCTTGTCATCTCAGTCCCCTGAAAGCCAGGCATCTAGACCAATCAAGACCTTTCTAGGGGAATGATACATCTTCTTTATCTAATGTGACTATTTTTAAGTGGATTGCCATCTGGAGGAACCTATCTCTTTCCTCCTCTTTTCTGAGAAGAGCTTAAATCAGACACTTATGACTAATGTTAATGAAACGATATCAACACATGGGCATGCAAGTGCCAGGAGAACCCATATTGCAAAACGTTGTGAAAAGCAGTATGTTTCACATACATTTTGTGTCATTGAACTGTGCATAGTGGCTAAACATTTTATTCACAATGCATAATTGGATTTTCAGCTTACGTAAATATGTGGAAGTTTAAGCACCTGGCCCATAGTACAGTAGTGAGAAAAAAAAGTTGTTTTCCTTGACCAAAAGGATCAAATGACCAAATCTAGGAAGCGCTGCATTTCCTAACCATACACAATAGCTCTTCAGTCGTCTGCTTTCTTGTGTCCGCCCCAGCACACTTTTGTAATGATCAGCACTACCATGATTACATGGAGTGAATGACTAGAAAGGTTGTTCGGAATTACACAGTTACAATACAGCACAAAGCAATAATAAAAACACCTAAACAGACACAATCTATAAACTGGATATATAAAAAAATGGATRTATTCCAAGACATTGTAGCAATTCCTTTCACGCAGGCAGGTATCACCCAGTGTAACAGAGAGGGGAGTCTGGCATAGCCTGAATGGTAGCTAATGATTGTGTCAAATGTACAAATCAAGAAACAATATATGATGTTAATTGCATAAAATTTATTATGTCTTTTCCCTCTTGCCCCAATTCTATATGGCTTTTTTTTCATTAATCTCAAAGGTAATAAAACATTGGATCATGCAAAGAGAGGGAAGATCATAGCAAAAATAAACATACAAACCACTGTGATCAGAACACAAAGGACACAAGCAAGTTTCTATAATAATGGAAAAATAAAAGAGATAAAGGTTTGGAAGGTCATAGTGTAACTGGTGATATATTTTTCACATTAGCCGTTTCTCTGGATTATCTGTCCAGTCTAAATCTTCATTCATCCTTTCCTGGGTGTATTTATTTTACCGCAGAGCTTAGATTAACATATGCTTATTTAGGATTAAGGATGTTGGGTTATGGATGTTTTGGTTTTTTTCTCCTCCCCATTCCCCTTCCCACAAAAYGGCTTTGGCAGCAAAGACAAAGAAATGGCACAGTGCATTTGCCTGTGCCCTGACCTTTGAATACATGAGCTAAAACTAAATATCCACTAAACACTACTAGCTKAAACTGCAAGTGAATTAGTATGTTGTCATTCTTCACTTCTCTGCTTGAAATTAAAATAGAGGRTGGTGTTATTTGTTTAATAATTTTCCCTCACTTCTCTCACTTTTTTTCCCCTCCATCGTCACCCATTTTTTGATCATTTCAGTGCCTACAAATGTTCTATGGCTAAGAAGAGAAAAGCCGAAGAGCAGCTTTCAGGCGTTCCAGTCAACAAAAGAAAATCCCTGTTAATGAAACCTCGCCACTACAGCCCCAGTTTGGAATGCAAGGAAGAAAATGAAGACAGGACGGATTTACAGGCAGACCTTAATGTCCTTGAAAGCAGTTCCTCTCCAGGTAACTGTGCAGCGTGCCTCTGTTTGAATGTGAATTCCACAGACAGGCRGATATGAATATCTTTAAAAAAGGACATAGAGTATGTTTGGCTTATAACAGAATTGGAAGGGTGCTTTACTGTCTAGGTATAAGTATCATACTTTATTTTRTACAATAACTGCTCATGGAGTCTAGTAAATGCTTTGTAGGTCACAGAGACAGACATCCACTACAGCAGGTCATATACGGAGCAGCATCTGCTTCTTCTCTAGCTCTACCACAGAAGACACCAAGAAAACCACYGAGAAAAGGATATTTATGCAAACTAGATTTTTACTGGAATATATAGAATTTTTCTTCTTTTGATGAAGAAAATCCAAACTGCTTAGCAAAATATTGTTGACTTTAACATTTAGTAAAGCAATTTCATGCATGTGACTGCTACATGTGTTCTGTTTAACACARTTATTAGACTCAGCACTTTTATACCTGTTATTCCAACTCTGTTAAGCCAAACATATCCAACAATTTATAGAGAGTTCTACAATGTATGTGCTGAAGACTATGGAAGAGAGTGAGAGAGATAGAAAGATATAGCTACAATACCTCCTTATCATTCTTTCTTTGTAATATGTGTAATATGTTTACATATGAATATTCTATATATATACACATACTCAAAATGAATGACAAATATCAGAGTAAACAAGTTGTCACATATTTGTGTAAGAAGTTTTGCACAAATTGTTAATAACGCAAATGAGGAAAAATCAGCGGCATACATGCTGCATTAGATTTAAATGAAAATTTCATCATTAGATTGTAAAGTCAAGATAAAAGAAAGGTTATCTGGAACTGGGAAATTTATAAGTATAGGTACAATGAAAACCAATGGGAGCATATTTTGCACTCATTTGCTTTAATTGATTATTACAGTTGTATAAAGGTATTTTGTTGTCAAATCCCATTATAAGAACTACAATTAGAGATTTGTATCTCTGTCCACTTTAAACAGAAGTTCCTTTAAAATTTTCTTTTGTACATGTTTAAATATGAATGCTATAAAATAGATGAATTAAGAAGTCTGTCCTTCAGATTAAGAAGGTGGTTCTAGCTCTGTTGAAATCAGGGGAGGACTTTGTTTTTTATTTTTATTYTTTCAATATATCAAATATTTCAGTCAGTTGTCACTTGTGAGTCTTCTAGAAGGAACATTTTAACAGATTCAGACACTCCTGCAGATGTTCCAATATGAAGAACTAGATTGGAMCTTCCCCTTCAAGTAGAAAGTCGCTTTTATATTTTCGTCTTGTAACATAAGAGTTGCCATAAGAGTAATGTGCTCTCATTTCCTGGTATGTTCTGTATGGCTCAAAGAACTCGCTGAAGGGAATGCACCTTGCTGGGCGGAGAGGTAGAACACATTCTGATGTACAGAGAAACCAAAGTTATTTAAGTTTTTCTTAAAGGGCAAGTGTTGGATCAGATTCAGTGTTGTGAACATAGGAGGATTCTACTTGCCCCCAACCAGTCACATATTCAGTCAGAAGAAACACTTTATTGTGAAAGGTTAAATTTGGTATAAGTTAGGTTTTGCCAGATCTGCTTCTGTCAGTGATAATACATGCTAACCATTTTGTTTTAATTTTACCAGCTAAAGTAGATGAAAACAAACTTCAGCTAGAACATACACCTGGCTTGGGGATGTAGGTTTATTTAAAAGTTCGTAGTGTAATATTGCTTATTTTATTGTGAACTCATGATTCTTATCAGTTGGTCTGTTAATACTTCAGTTCATGGCTTGTTGCAACTGTAAACTAAGCTCAGCTTCAATTATTTTCAAGGGAGATTTCCAGCCTATAGGAGTGAAAAGCTGAGACAGCTGAACAATTAAGACTGGTTCAACAACTGGTTCAAACAAAACAAATGTTTTGTTTAAAAAATCCTCATTATCTTAGCATCGATCTTGGTGGTTCAGGTATAAAAAAATCTCAATTATATATTATCTACACTATTTTTCATATTGCATTTGGTTTGTCAGTGTTTTACCTAGAAAAAAAATAATTTTAAAGATCAATTGCTATTGTTTTTTGTTTGTTTGTTTGTTTGTTTGTTTGGAAGGCTGGGGAGATTTATTTTAAAACTAGCAACCCTTACCCTTTAAAAAGAGATAAGATTGCATTTTTATCCAAATGACAGAGAAGCACATAAAAAAAACCCAGGCAGTTGTCTGACAGAAGTTTGTTATAGAGCCAAATCATCATTCTTACTTGCCGAGATATGAAAAGACAGTAGACCTTTTCATTCAGAAGGCTGCAATGTGTGTGGTACCCAACCAGCTGCTAAAAAGTTGCATGAAGGCTATAGACATTTTTTTTWAAACACAACTTCATGTACACAGTGCACAAGGCCACCTCTCCTTGTGTGAATCCAATTTTCAGAAGAAGAATAAGAATTAATCAATATTTTCTTTTAACATATAACAAACAGTTGAACCAAACAATTATGTAAACTGGAAATGACCCAAAATGCTAACAGTTTGGCAGCAGTAAAGTGAGATGCATTGTGGTGCACATGTGCATTTTTGTCCCCCTTTTCCCCTCCACAATAATCTGCACTTAATAGGAATATTTTAAACTATGTAGCTAAGCAACAGAGGTAATTGTTGCTTTCTAGAGCTTTTGTTAGGCACTCTAACACAGCCCAAATATGCATAATTAGGTATAATGTCTATAAATCATTATTGTACACATGTGGGTAGTTAAGTGGATTGAGAGAATAGTTCAATGAATTGGACATATTCACTGAAAATGCTTTTTATTTGTTTTCTGTAGTTCATAATACTTTAAAATTATCATAACCCTTTACACTTTTTCTTAATAGCTCACTGTGTTATTGAGAGAAACTTCATTTGCATTTTAGACTATGCTTAGTTTATTATTTAAACCCGGAGTTCTTCTGATTCAGGAGAGGATAGATACATCTTATCAGATAGTCTCTGCTTGTTTATTCATCCTCCTTTCTAGGAAGTAAAATGTTAAATTTTTCAGTTTATGTTGAATAGATCCCAACAAAAGAATGTACCCTATAATCAGCATTATTGAAGGGGCTAGTGTTGTGACTAAATTCTTCCCTTCATCCAAAAATGCTTTTAGTTACTATGGCAATATTTACTTGATCCTGGCAAACCAGTGTTGATTTTAGAGAGATAATTACCAGAAAGGAAGATGATGGAGATGTATTTTTGAGTGTCCTTGTCAGAGGAAATGTTTATAAAAAATTAAATGAAATACAAAAGGCCTATTGTCTTCCACACTGACAACCTCTCCTACATGCAGCCTCTATTACCTGCTAGCTGCTGCTTTTCTTCTGAAGAAAGATGTTTATAAAGACAGGATGCACTTCAGTGGTGTCTTTAACAAGTCCTTTATGAGTCTGTACATAACAACCATTTCAGTTTGCCTGTGCCTGACCTGATCTATCACTTAATGTGCCAATTGCAAAGGTGACCAGGAGCTTGCCCTTTGTGAAGTATTGAGCTTTTGCCTTCAAGGTCTTTTAAGGGATTTGTAGTGACTTAAAAAGTAACTGGGGGACTATTTTGAGGAAATATTTGAGAATCTTAGATGATGAACATGTGAAAATATAAAAGAATTCGAAAGTGTGTGTTTATATGGATTTTACATATGCATTGAATTGTATTTATATGAATGTTGTCTTTATCATCAGAGAAAAACAACATATTTATTTCTAATGTAGCTTTGTAGCTAAAATATAAGGTGGATGTAATTTCAGAAGGACTTGTCTTGGTGCTGCAAACAGTRATTTTAGATAAAATTATGGTGCATAAGACCATTTCAGAGTACCCCTGAGTATAAAGATGAAAATTGATACATAAATAACTTCATGTGCATTCTACAGCTTACCAAAAAAAAGTTATTCTTACATATTTTTCTCTTGCCTTTTTTTTTTTCAACATAGATGAAAATACTGCCAAATCATTTGACGAAGCCTCTCATTTGGGTGGGCAAGAAAATTCCAGTCAAAAGAAAGATAGCTACACCAGCTACCACGACACCATGGCCAAATCTTTGATGAACATGGGAAAATTAGCAAAGGATGCACTCAGTCAAGCAGTGGCAGAAAATCTAAATGATAGCGGCATTCACTCCTTAAAAACAGAAAATGACGACATTGATGAATGTTACATGATAAACTCAGCTGAAGAAAAGGAAAAGACTGTCATTTCTGACCCAAAATACTGTTCTTCTGAGGAAAATGAAAGTACCTCTGAAATTATGGACAACGAGTGGGAAAGCTCTTCAAACTTTTCAGAAGAAACTAATGTAAAGCCCCCTGTAACTCAGAAATACGTTGTAGAGTGTAATCAACCTAGCATCCTGGAAGCCTCGGAAATTAAGAAAGAAGAGGTAGAATTTGGCCCCTGTGAAACAGTGTGTGATTCAGAAACAGAACTAAGAGCACCCCAAGAGTCTCACCCGGAACCTTTTGAAAAGAGAATCCAGCACCCATTCCCTGAAAATGAAGAAGATGACAACGAGTGCCTGTCAGAAACTACAGAAGCGTCAGTTGATCTGGACAAAACAAAAGGGAACTTGAGTTTGCTGGAACAAGCACTAGCTCTGCAGGCAGAGCAAGGCCATGTGTTCCACAGCACCTACAAGGAACTGGACAGGTTTCTTCTGGAGCATCTAGCAGGGGAAAGGAGACAAACCAAAGTTATTGACATTGGTGGGAGACAAATATTTAGCAGCAAACGTAAGGAAGTATTTTTGGCTGTTCTTATTGGCTTAAGCATTTATCCTATGACTGGGAGAGGATTCTGAGCTAGGTTTTATAGCAACAGTAAAGAATCTGGAATTTAGCTGGTAATTTTGTTAATTACGTACCTTCACACTAGTGCCTTACAGCTAACCAGGTTAAACACTAGGTACTTGGCTTCCTGCCAAACCRCTATGTGAAATGATCAGTAATGGCTACTAAAAGGGCTGTGTAGCTGGCACTGACACTCCTCCTCCTCCCCCTGTTTCCTCTCCTCCTCCTACATAGTACTGCTCCTCTCTACCTCCTACATAGCGTGCTAATAGCTACCTCTGAAATTCATCAGCCAAGGGAGAAGGCATTTGAATCATGCTTAAGGAAAGGCTAGARTCAAAAATTAGCCTCTTCTAAACACACCACCTTATTCCTAAGCCTAAGTTTATTTTCTAAGGTCTGTCTCCACATATCAACATTACATTTTGCCATAGCCATCGCTTCAGAGCCAGGAGGGCACAAGCTGTGCCTCTTCTGCCTCATCCTCATTCACCATCACCAGAATTATCAGTATGTTCYAAAATCTTTATTGCTTCTGATGGTTTGTGACACCCTACAAGGCCACAGAAGCATTGCTCCATTTTCAATATCTAATCAGGCTTCCAGAAGTAGATTTGGATTTTGTTTGTAAACTGGAATGTGTGGTATAGAACTCCTTGCCTGAGGAAGATCACAAAACAACAAAAGATGTCATTTTATAAGCGCATTCCTGTAKTAGCAGGTAGTAGGTAACAATATCTACATCTGTCCTTTGACTTTCTCCTTTAGGCTTACAAAGATAGTGACATTACCCTTGCATCATTGCAATTTCTGTCTTTGATAAACAAATAAAGTTACTTTGGTATTTCTAGACTGGACTACTTTAGAGTAGTTCACATATTTACTTTCTTGRAGCCTGCAAATATTACTGTAGTTTAGTTGTCTAAAGTATTTACAGTCTATGGTGACTGAGAAGTTTTAAAGAAGTTGCAAATATACTGTATTTCCTGTAGCAGTAAGGTAGCATACATGCTTTATCTATCTCAGATGTTTCATTAACATACCTTATGCTGTATATGCAAGGTATTAGCCTACCGCCATTGCTAAACTACATTAACCTTTGTTTGCTTAGATGACTCTGATCTGTGCAGGAATCTTGCAGATACCTTTTCTTATCTTGAGACCAGCTTTGTTTACCAGGGATCACTTTGGAGCCAATTGTGACTTTCTTCCAGAGCACTTAGGAAGAAGTAGTGATGATAAGCATGGCAGAATTTGGCTCTTCCTAAATCACTGCATATGATTGCAAACTATAATTTGCTGAGTAACTCAGAGCTAGTATTCATGGAAAAAATGAGCTTTCCCCATGATTTTCCCTAGGTTGTATAAATACTATGTGTCAATGTAGTCAAGTGTAATATGACGCACAAAATTTTTTTAATTAACAAATTGTTTGCAATTTTTAGTGCTGAATTCTTTTTTTTCTTTTTTCCCTATGCTTTCTTGGGTCCAATACCAAATATACATGATTTAAATTTACATTTTTCCCATAATTTTAACAATATATCTCTGCAGTTAGTGGAGTGAAAATTAAATCACATTTTAGTTCCCACTTTATTTTCTGTGCATCATTGCAACAAGGAGCTTCCTACAGTGCCTTCTCGCTCTCCATTTGCAGATTCTGAAAGGCACGTGGTCTCTTCTTACTATTCTCTTTTCTTTCCTCCTTTTTTTTTTCTTTTTTTTTTTTTTATTTTAACCTGGAGGCTTTCCAGGATGTTTAACCCTTAGCTGTTGCTGGTGATCCTATTCCTAAGCACGTTCTACCTGGTAGCCCAAAATGTGCTTGAAGGAGGCTGCTTCCTGGGCAGGCTACAGCTCTCAGCTCTTTTCCCCCTCAATGCTGGATGCTGTTGGCAACCAGTCACAGAAGGAGGAAAAACCACCCTCAGCAATTTATGCAACCACTTTCTGCACATTTCTCACAAGAGAATTTCTGGATCAGAATTCAGTCCTTTCTCACCCAGACTTTTTGATTCTGCCTTGGAAATCAAATAAAGGCTTTCTGACCAGTGTTTCTTGCACAATTCCCAGCGCTTGTAACAAAAATCGGGAAGGCAGTGTGCTGGTTACAGGTTGGTAGCTGTGGGACTGGGCTGAGCCCTGGCCTTTGAAAGGGTATCRGCTTCTCCATGTTTTCACTGTCATTGTGGTCTGCTCCACAAAGCAGCATTGCCACATGTACCAGAGGGAACTGCTTGCCTTACCTCTCAAATGTATAAGTGGCATGGATTCAGTTTCCTAACAAAGAGCCCACAGCCCAGAGATATGCGATATTTAAGGAATGGCTCCTGCTTGAAATGCTTTTTGTTTGTTTGTTTRTTTATTGCRTACCTCAGCTTTTATTTGGTTATCCTGGCTTCCTGGAGTCTGACATTAACAGAGTAAAAGATTGCTTCTGTGGGGTTTTTTTATTTTATTTTTTATTCCTTTATAGATTTGGCTGGTGGTTGACGCTGCCAGTTTTCTGGCTTATTGGATTGTGGCTTGTGTCCTGTTTGAGGCTCTGAATAGAATAAACAACACTACAATCCTACAGCAATATAGTTTAACACATAAATGGCATGCAATGAGTGAGCTATTCTTAAAAGATATAGTGAAAACCTAAAGAAATTCTTAAATTGCTTAAGTCTGCATTGATTGTGTAGGAATTGCACCKCAAGTACAAAAGAAATATCGTGCTGCTGTGATCACTGAGCAGAGTGCAGTGTCTGCAACCAAACAAAATCCTTCTCTGATTTCTCTGCAGATTCACCCAGACCTGAAAAGAGAGAAACCAAGTGCCCCATCCCAGGATGTGATGGCACGGGGCAYGTGACTGGGCTGTACCCTCATCACCGCAGTCTCTCAGGCTGTCCTCATAAAGTTAGGCTGCCGCTAGAAAGTGAGTATCGTCTGCAGACCAGAACAGAGGCGGGGTCTGGCCCAGGGCTCTTGGCTTTGCGCACTTGTGTTGGAAAAGAAATATAAATATTCTGGGTGAGATTGCAGAATGAGGCTGAGAGAGGAGCTATTACACCTTTGCCCTCCAGCTCTTAGTTGTATCCTGATTCCCACTCTTGTGAAACTCAAGCACTACTTAACAGAAGCATTTTAAGAAGTGCTTGGCTTCTGAGATGGCCCAAAAAGAAAAAGATCACAGAGCAGCWATCCACACACTGCCAGCAGAACTACATGATGTAGCCTACATGCTGTAGCCCTGTGAAACTTCTTGATTATGTTTGTCCGTACCTTTGGTAAGCCACAGTCCACAGAGATTCCCTGCCCTCATTTCAGAACCGTGACCCAATTAGTCATGCACTAACCCAGGGTGCTCTGTTACAATTTCCAACAATTAGAGGCCTAGGACTTACTTGTTCATATGTGTTTCTGGTGTCATCCTTAACTCTCCTTAATTCTCAGCTCAAGGAGAACTTTGTACTTCCTTCAGTACAAAGAGGAAAAATCCCTGTCTTGATCTGCAACATAACCCTCTCCAATGACTCTATGTCATGCTAACCTTTGTATAGCTACTTTAGTCTAAATTTCACATTTATATCTAACTGTGCTGATCTGATTGCATTCATTTGTATATATCTATATGTTATATATGTGYGTATTGTGATG
Organism: Eudromia elegans; assembly: GCA_003342815.1. NCBI lineage: Eukaryota > Metazoa > Chordata > Aves > Tinamiformes > Tinamidae > Eudromia > Eudromia elegans. The sequence continues at coordinate 2,031,451 of PTEX01000091.1, forward strand.
CAATGGAATGATACATGTGYGGCTTCTAGAGAGGGTCCAASGTAGAGCGACAGATGATAAAGGGACTGGAAGGCCTACCTTTTGAGGAAAGACTAAGCGAACTGGGCCTGTTTAGCCTAGAGAGGGGAAGACTGAGAAGGGGTCTGATCAATATGTATAAGTACCTGAGGGGAGAATGTAGGGAGGAGGGGACCAAACTCTTCTTGGTGTTCACCAGCAACAGGACAAGAGGCAACCGGCGTAAGTTGAAACACAGGAACTTCCGGCTCCCTGTGAGGAAGAACTTCTTTCCTGTGAGAATGACAGAGCCCTGGAACAGGCTGCCCAGAGAGGTTGTGGAGTCTCCTTCTCTGGAGATCTTCCAAACCCGCCTGGATGCCACCCTGTGCCACATGCTCTGGGTGTCCCTGCTGGAGCAGGGGGTTGGACTAGATGATCTCTAGAGGTCCCTTCCAACCTCAACCATTCTGTGATTCTGTGACAATAAGCAAAAATATAATGTGAAATTGCTTTTGAGAAGACTTTCTTAGATGTCTTTCTATACTAGTATGCATAGCATCATATTAAAAAGATACTTTATCAATGTCCTTTTCCTAACTGTGGCTCTCCCTTTTTAAAAGTCTATTACTAAACGATATTTATAGAACCATCTGTTGAGTTAAGCAGGTTGCTGCATTTTAAAGACCACAGCAATATTTTTTAAAAAGTGAAGTTCCTATTAATTATCACACCTCCAATCAGATATCTTCTGTCTAGCTAGGTAAAAAATTATGATCTGTAATCAAAATTTGCTTCTTGACAGAAAAAAACAGTCGGTGAACAGTCAGTGCTTTTGAAGCACTGTGTCCCCAAGGAGTAACAGAGTGTTGGAGGGAAGACATACAAARATATATTCTGTTTTATACGGACATACTTGTGTGCTAAAGGTGATACAYGTGTGGTAAAAGATGATTAACATCAAAGGACATGAGCAATTTTACATGCAACAGGCTGTATTCACTGCTTGTGAAGTTGTCTCTGCAATGATTTGTGTTGGCACGACTGTAAAYTGCTGCTTGGGGGGATGACCAATTGATCTAAAGTGTGTTTAGATCAGAGTAGGTGATAGGAAGGGACGGAGAATCAAAGGGGGTGTTTTTCAGAACAAGTCACCTTGCTTACATGCAAGGGATAAAAAGGCTTCCTTAATCTGAGAGCTTGCCWTTCCTGAGCCAGAGAGAGACAGTATTTATGTTGTAACACAGCTGTGTGGCCTGAGGCCCTTCTATGACCTCCCTTTTCTGACTGTTTTAAAAGAGTCTGAGCCAGAGGGAAAAGGATCTAATGACATAATATCCTTGCTAACTTCCATCTTCATTCTTTTGAAAGCCCTCAAGCAGTGCTGTAGGTAGAAAACTATTCTACATCTCTGTAGGCCTAAACGGGAATACCTTGGAAGCTTTAGCCTTGTTGTGCTGTAGATTGTTTGCTTCTCCTGGTCTTTTGTGGCTAAAGTGTGTCAAAGCTGGGAGTCTTCTAAGTCACAAGAAGAAATRTTCATATGTTTTAACATGTATATTTTTCATTAATGTCTGTTTTTACACTTTTTATTCTTCCTGTTTAGTTCTCGCCATGCATGAAAATGTTTTAAAGTGCCCCACGCCAGGATGCACTGGAAGAGGACACGTCAACAGCAATCGCAACACACACAGAAGGTAGTTCAGAACAGTTCCTGTTCCTCTCTGCTTCGTAACTTACATGTACTAAGGAGCAAACTGACAAGCACGTCTTGGTGTAACCTGTGATGTGCTACGATGAAGAACGACTAGGAACCACAGGGATAGTGGGTATAATTTATAGCCAGATAAACTAAACACTAGAAGTGTTTAACTTTCTTGTAACAAAAATGGCTGCAGCACTGAGTGTGGCAAATTCCACTACTATTTTTATTCATAAATGAGATTTGTATTATCGCTGCATCATAGTGCTCACAGTGAAACATCATTGTGCAAATGGCCTATGAATGAAAAAATATAACATTATTGCTGCAAATGGAAAGCCCAGGTGAAATCAAAGCTTCATTGTTTTGCCCAAATATGTAGTAGACCTTGGCAGGAATTTTCTATCAAGGTACATTCCATTTTAGCAAAATCAGAAATTTTAAGGGGAGTAGTGCAACATGTCTGTATAACCTAACTCCATTTATTATCCTCAGGAATGTCAGCTTTCCACTCGAAGCACTTTTTCCTGTTTAACTCTCTGCCTGCAGGGAGAAAGTAAAATTGAGAAAAGGCTTCCAGAGAGGCAGCTGGGGAATCGCAGCTGGGCTGCAGGTGAGGCAGAGAGCCCAAGTGCTCTGTCTCCAGCAAATGGCTGTTGTGGGCACAGTACTTGTCAGGATTGCTTTCTGCTGGAAGCCACCACATCAATATAATTCTACTGTGGTTCTTCTAGAGGACCACTCCTTTAGAGAAATACCTCTTCAATCTTATGGCCAAACTTGGGGCAGAAAATTGTCAAAAATATTTGTTTGCTGGATTGGATTTTTTAAAATTGATTTCTAATTTTGACATGATGATGATAAACTGATTGATCTGTTATTGTGTGAGCGCATCGAAAGCAAGGATTAGCATATCGTGTTACTTTCTGTATTACAAAAAAAATAAAACAAAATCTATACCTGAGAAGTCACAAGCTCAGCTATAGCAATTTATAAGAGGTAAAAAGACAATGAGCTATTAAAAATATTTTCATTTTTTTTTCTGTTTTAAACCCTCATCTTTGCAGCACATCAGCTGTATCATAAACAATTCTTTATTTGGAAAAGATGACACATTCAAATCTGGAAATAAAACAAGCAGGGAAAAAAAGAAAAAAAAAAAGCCTTTAAGTGACAGAAATGTGTATTTTGGTAGCAATCATTATTTATATACCCCTGATTTTTTCCCAAATCCTTTCCTTTTAATCGGTAGGAGGCTTATTCCTATGGTTGGCTGATAAAATAAATACCATTTGTCAAAAAATTAAATAGTGCCTTGCTTGCCACAAAATCTCTAAGCTGAACAGTGAAAATCTCCTGCATGATTCAGTTTCCAAATATTTCACCTCAAATACAAAGATTTCACAGATTTGCATAAAGGAATGAAAACAGATGAATCTGGGCCAAAATAGCAGCAGCTGTTTCCGTGGGTGCACAAKCTTTCAGAGAAGTTCAATGTCGTCGAGTGCCACAGTACACATCTTCTGTACTAACAATTGTGTTTTAACATTTTTCTTCTTATTTCTTTTCTCCGTCTGGTTTTTAAATAGTCTTTCTGGTTGCCCAATTGCTGCAGCTGAAAAGTTGGCAATGTCCCAGGAAAAGAACCAGCTCGAGTCACCGAAAGCTGGGCAGGGCTATGAGCAGACTCACAGGTAGGATCCTTCTCAGCTGGCGTCTCCAAAGTATTTCTGCACAAACACTGTGTCTCAGTCCTCAGATCCTTCACYCACTTCAGTTCTTACTTGCTGAGATAAACTCATTTTAGCAAGATGATCCTTTGCAAAAATATATAACTTGACTCTGTCTTMGAATTATCAAGCTTCATTCTGATGGTCTTTGTGAGTATAACTAACATTATAAGACTACATTCATATCTTTCGAAAAGCAATCAAATCTAAACATCTAGTAAATGTTAATTCAAAGTGCATAGCCTGATCAATGATTCTCCAGTGWCTTTCTCCAGTAAACCAAATCTCTGATCTTGATAAAATATTTTWAAATATTTTTTAAAGCAGTTCATTTGTTGTAATATTTTGGCCACTGGAACTTAATTAAAGATTTTTTGATCTTATTACACTTTCAACTGCACAATCCTCATTTATTTTGTGATTCTTTTGGAAGCAATTTTCCACTGATCCCAAGTGGCATGTAATACACGTACTGCAGGTATCCAAAAGCATGGAGAACTCTGYTCATTCTATTACCCCACCATTAATTCATATTTTTAGTTGCTTTATTTTAAGTTTATAGGTTTAATTAGTTTATTTTTTCATACAATAGCATCTAAAAGAAGAAACAATTTTTATTGTAATTCTATTTTGTTTAAGAGTTATATAGACCCTACAGACATGCATAATTTGCACATCATTGGCACCACGACCATTACAACCTATTATATTCAGGTCTATTTGGGGACACTTTAATTTGTGGATTATTGACATGATCAGCTCTAATGGTTCCTTCAGAGCCATTACAGAATATTATGTCCATGTGTCTGCCAGCCACACGTGCCTTGACTCTACATATGAAAAGTCCTTAGGAAATTACTAAAGACAAGTAGTTACTGAACAGCAGCTAAATGGAATAACACACTATAAATCATTATTTCCTCCCAAATAACAGAGGCAATTATTTTGGATCGTCTTATGTTATATTTATATAATATTATTTCACAGTAAAGTGGGAACAATCGTGATCCATAACACTACAAGTCCATAACACTTCTGTCTAGTCAGGACAACCTTTAGAAAAAAAAGGAAACACTCTCCAACTGTACCAATCTAGAAGTAAATTAGCATCTTTTTTGTAAACAGACTGCAGCATTACTAGAGAATAGTAGATGTTTTAGTGACCACATCTTTGTGTTTACAGAACTACTCTTTGATTACCAGATCACACATAATGATTWTATTATTTATTTCTTATATACACTTACTAATAGGTTTTACATATGATAAAAGCACTTGCTGATACTGAGATGCAACTGCATCCCATCTTGCAATAAGAAGACATTTAAAGATAATCTTGTTTGGCCATTTCTGTATTTCTCATTCCTTTCCTTATCCTCTCTGCAGGATAAATGTAACTAAGCAGCCTGAAGTCACTCAGTACAATTACAGAACTTCACAGCCGGTCACATCCTCCAGAGCCACGCTGACGAAAGAACAGGAGAAGTTTGGGAAAGTACCGTTCGAYTATGCCAGCTTTGATGCACAGGTCTTTGGCAAACGCACAGTGGCACCAGTGGTGCAAGGACGAAAGACACCCCAGTTCTTCGAATGTAAGCTTGAGAATTCATCGTTTTATCTTGAAAGATGAGCAAAAGGCTTTTTTTTCTTTTTTGCTTGCTTGCTTACTTGTTCTGCTTTCAAACTTTATAAGAGTCAAAGAATCTTTGTAGAAAGTTTCTGTATCTGCATGCAGCCAGAATGCTAAAAAAATAGGTGATTAAAAGGTTTATTTTCTTTTTTGTTTCTCTCTTTTTTTTATTTTTTTTCCTCTAAAAGCAATTATTGGCCTGGGGGGGGGGGCGAGGGGCAGGTGGGAGAGATTAAAAAGGAATGATATACTTTTTATTCAACACTTTCTCCTCTGGCAAAACTGAGATATTTTTATTAATTTGATAGTATGATGCCATGAGAAGCCCTATTAAATATACCTACACAAGACATTATGAACAGTAGTACAGAAATATACAAATAGATTTTAAAAGCCATTTTAGATGTCTTTTAACTGGGTCAGTGCAGATATTCTTGAGAACCATGTGYTTCAGCTGCACTGCTTCCAGGCCTTAGTTTAATTCTTTTTCATGTCAGATACTTCTGCGCTATAACATATTTGTAGCACAGACTTATCCAGTGAAGCAAATTGTTAGCTCTKTTACATGAATGAGATGCCCCTGCTTGCATCGCTTATAGATTTGCTGGAGTACTACTCGGTACAAATGYGATATCACAGTGTGACCATTTATTGCTTATTGCAGATAATCTTCATAATCTACATGGGAAATTTCAGCAAGATTCTACCATTATTTTAAGCATTACAGAATACTCTGGAGTTAGAAGTAACAAAAAWTTGAGTTTTGCCATGAGTGCGGTGGAAAATATGGTGGTGTTATGCCGCATTGGGGCTCAAGGGAAAGTAGACTCAAAGTGATTAGACAAGAGACTATCTTTTTCTTTTTGACAAAAGAAAATAGTAAATTAAAAAAAAATCACTCTTATCCTAACAAAGGAGAACATTCATAGTAAGGTGAACAGAAAAGCAGACATTTTATATATGTATTTATTTATCTTGCGTGTGTGCATGTATATGTGAGAGARTGTGTATGTATATAGATAATATGTATGTATGTATGTATGTATCTGTGTGTCTATATATAAAATACCCATATAAAATTGCAAACGCAAAGTAGATATTTATCTGGCTTGGAAAATTATCTTGTTAAATGTAAGCAAATATGTGCACTGCCAGCTAGCTGGGTAGCAGATTTTCCAATTTTGTATGTAAAATTGAATTTTCCCTATTAGCTGTCTCTTTGCACAGATGCAAGTCTATTTCACAGGTTCATTCCAAGGAAAAAAAATGATTGAAATGTTTTTATATAAATACAAATCCATACATATGTGATTTATATATAATGTATATYAGAGCTGAGGTTTATAGCATGTTATTCTTGTAAAGGCTGTGCAGCATACAGCTATTATTCTAATGGAAAGGTGAAAATAAAAGAGAAAGGTGAATGTTCTGAGTATGCAGATATATAAAAGTTACYGATAAGAAGCTGATCATGTAGAGTACATTGATTCTGTATCCTGTGTAAATGAGTAGCCAGCCAAACATCCATCATCAGTCTTCTGTGGATTCTGCATTCATAAATTTGATTTACTGGCAAAAGAAACGTTCATAGCCTACTTTTTTGATCTTTTAGAGTGGGTAATGGAAGATGCACCTTTTTGCCCTTTAAGTATCATTTGAAGTTAGCTGTAGTAACTGCTAAAAATGTARACCCTCTTGCTCATGCTCCAGTTTTACAGCAGGGTAAGTAAAATCCTTTTTCATTTGCACTGAGGAAAGGGAGAGCTGAATGATCAGGCRCTTATGCATGGCTCTGCTGAGATGCCTCCAATGTTTAGACAAAATGAACATGGCATTCAGCTACAGTCAGTGCGCACAGGCCAGCATTTCTCTCAGAGTATCCTAAGTTTGAGGAAAGATGAGTTCTTCAGCGTCGTGTGTAGGTTGCAGCATTAAAACATACTCAGCCAAAGCAAAAGGATCCAGGGGATCCAGAGCCGTGGGCCTCAGATCTTTAAGTGGTGAGCAGATGGCTCTAGACAAAAATGTTCTTGGTGTATCTGGGTGTAGGCTGAGAAATTGGATTTTGCTTAGTTTTTCTTTGTAGAACACTATGAGAGCTACAGACAAAAGAAATGATTATCACTTACTAAGAACTGAGATCATGATTCTGTGTTTTCCTTGCAACACTTAATGACATATCAAACTTCAAAACCCAGAACAGAAAGCCTGCTTAGTTCTTTGTAGCCTTTTAGAGTAAATGCTGAAGATGAAGGCAAAAAAACATAACCACATATGCCACTTTTGTCTGTAAAATGCTTTTCTGTTCACCTGTTAGTCAGTTTTTCATTCTTATTTGATCTATTTGTACCTAGTAAAGCTACATATTATTTCAGATGATGTCAAGCATAACATGGGGAGCTAAGAGCAAATTTATTCTGAATGTTCATTGTTGGGTTTTTCTAATTGATTAAAGGGTGGATCTAAAATACTAAAAACTCTCATGAAAACAAGACTGAATATTCCTGACAGCTAATGTTCTTATCTGGCCACTACTATAGCCGTTCAGGAGCCTYGTATTGTTCACCTTATTCCAATAAGAAAGCAATTTGAATGTAAGAGTTATTTACTCAGGTAGGGTAAGCAGTCTTGTTGTAGCGAAGACTGGATAAGTGACTGGGTTTTCTTTTTCACAACAGAATTAAAAGGGCACAATTGTAATTGCATTTGCACACCAGAGTTACCAGGTCAAGACTGATAATGCACTAATCCCTGTTCCATCTCTCCTTGGGCAACATTGCTTTTAGTATCTCAGTAAGGAGCAAGTAAAATCTGAGTAAAAGTCTCAGATGATTTTGGTGTAGGATGTGTATATAGCAAAAGTATCTTTCTGGTAAAAATCTAATTGTCATGTTTCTGAACCCACTTTCACAGCAAGCGTTTGTAACATATAGGAAATGATTGTTTTAAATGTATTCTTTGAATATTTCAATGTATAAAATTATAATCTGGGAAAGAAAACTATTTAATGGGGAAAATCGCATTCATGCAATTGCTAATCAAATCTCTCTTCAACAGCAAAGCATTTTTCAAATCCAGTGAAATTTTCTAATCGACTGCCTAGTGCTAGCGCCCACACACAGAGCCCTTGCCATGCCAACTCTTATAGCTACGGTCAATGTAGTGAAGACACCCACATAGCAGCAGCTGCTGCTATCCTGAACCTTTCCACCCGCTGCAGGGAAGCAGCAGAGATCCTCTCCAACAAACCACAGAGTCTGTCTGCCAAGGTAGGGTAGTCCAAGAACCTGGAGGGTGTGCTAGCTACTGAACTGTGCGAATAAACTGTCTTTCATGTTAGTGACTGCATTAGATACCCAAAAAAGAGGCTTCTGTTTGCATGCTCTTTTGAAGAGAGACAGAGAAAAAAAAATTATAATGTGGTGACCAGTTTTGATACAAATAAATAAACAGGATGCATTATGTTCTAACTCTGTGTATAACTGAACTCTAAATATAAGGGTGCAGGGCTGGGGGAGGAAAAGAGGATATTGGAAATCCAGCAAAAAAAAATGTGGATAGTGAGTTATATCTGTTTATAGAGGGAGTTTTCCTCCTTCTGAAACCTGTTACTAGCAGTCRTTTTGGAGGCTGCTAAAAAAAATCATGCAAATAATCAAGGTGATGTGTTTCTAGGAATAGAGTGAAACTGTAGCTACGGAGTCTGTTGTGTTCTGAGATTACTACAGGTTTACAAGGTGTGGGGAGGGAACTAACAGCCGACTTTAGTAAAATTCCCCCTTCTGGTGAGAAAGAAGAGAATCGGGCTTACAGCATTTGGAGATAGATAGTTTGTGCAAGTCTGCCATAATGGAAAGCTGCCTAATATTGTAGATGTTTGTGTGCCTTTCATGTTTTAGTTTCTTCTCTGCATTACCTCACAGATCTTTATGATTTACAAATGGCACTCTCTGAGCTAGGAGCCTTATATTCTGTGCCATGATATAGTAGTATATCGCTGGTGAAAATAGACATTTTTCTCATGACCATGGCTGCGGGAGCACTGTTTATTATTTGTATTGCAATCACACATGCTCCACTGCAACAAAAGCCTTGAAAACTCTGGGTAGACAAGGGGGTGCAGTATCAAAACTTCAGAAGAAATCAATTGGAAGGGAAAAGATGTGTATTATCAAGACACAAAATACTAGTTTGTTTCTACTGGGAGACATGAGTCATGATGTGTGTTCAAAAAGGTGGATGTACTGTGTCTGGCAAGGCAGTGTCATTCTATTGTGTCTGTTGTACTACGAGGCTCAGTCTGGCTAGAGATGGCTTCTGCATCTGTTGATCTGCAAAGCTCTTCAGACCTCCATGCTAAGAGGCTAGCTGCCGTTCTTTGTAAGGAACAGTATCTTTTAACAGCATCTAATACTTCATTGCCTATTCCAAATCTTTTCAAACTAGGCTCTCCTGTTTTCCTGCCTTTGGTTTCCACTTGTGGAGTCTTGGTTCTTGAAAGGGATTTTGGGAGATGCAACAGGGCAAATATTTTAGAGTGTGTCTGTGTGCTGCCCTTGTAACTCAAACATTATCTATCCCGATCTTTGCTCACGGAACCTTTCCCAGATGACAGATCCATCCCTAATATCAGCTGCAGAAAACTCCTTCCACTGGACTTCAATAGAGGCTTCTTGTAGCAGGGAAAGGGAAACTAATGCCAATGACTGGATTAAATTGCTGCTGCAGCCTTTGGCTGACCCCTGCAATAGACCTTTCTTGCCAGAGAAGAGCAGTAAAGGGACCAGGCATARCCCAAAGATTTTCTCGTCCATACCTGCTATGCAGGTGCCAAATTGTGGGGAAGGTTTGAGTGGATGTAAACATAATAGTAATGATATGGAGAGACACTTGGGGCACATAGCTTACTCCTTTCACATAGTGAGGAATAGAGCCTGAAAGAAAATCACCTGTATATCTTTATATCTGCCTGCCTCCACTCTTGCCAGACTTTCTGGAGGGCATACTGCTACAAAACGTCTGACAGAAGAATCTGAATTACCTTCTGGCTAGAACACAGGCAAAGAAGCCCCAAACATATTTGGTGGCCAAAACCACAAAAAGCCCTGCTTTTATTTGGTTTTGACTATCTATCACTTTTATGATAGTGGGATAAAAGGGAAATTATGGAAATAAATCTCTGGAAACTGTGTCTTCAATGAAGAGACTTGGTTATCTTAAAATATGAAGCAAAATTAAGGTTATTTTAAAAAGATATTTACCATTTGTTTGTCAATGTTTCTGCTTTGTTTTATGGATGGCATTTGCCAAAGCGGTAAATTTTTAACTGATAGAATATCTTACATATTTGCTAGATCATGAAAAATATCCTGAATATATGAAAAGTTCTTGAAAACACACACATTCACCAGGTCTGACAGTATTTGTTTGGGATGTCACAGTATCAGATATCTTCAGTCCTGCTCCATGCCACATTTCTTTGTTCCTTTGCCAGAGAAAAACTGCGCAGCAGAGACCATGCTATAGCAGAGCAAAACCTCTTCATTTGTAAAGGCATTGGACTCATGAGTATCAGGCAGCAGCCACCGATCCAAGCCTTGAGCTTTGCAGATGGGAACCAGTGCAACAGAGCAGAGGCCAATGAGGCTGCATAAGATATGGCAGCAAATCTTTTGCAAGTTCATTTGCAATTGTCATTTCTGTAAAAATACTGCGTTTCCAAGTTTCAAAAGCAAAACTTGAACTTCAAACATTTCAAGCAAGTGTTATTTTCTTGTTTTCTCTCAAGAAAGAGCTTGTACATGTTGCCTTGCTTAACAGGTGGAAAAAACATCAAAACATTTTTGTGGCAAGTGTTTGCTTTTTTTCATGTGTAAGCAATTTTTCAAGTGTTTCCCTAAAATCTTCCTTCCTCCTTTCCTTTCCTTTCCTTTCCTTTCCTTTCCTTTCCTTTCCTTTCCTTTCCTTTCCTTTCCTTTCCTTTCCTTTCCTTTCCTTTCCTTTCCTT
>PTEX01000091.1:2042821-2077587 GCA_003342815.1 Eudromia elegans
CCCTTCCCTTCCCTTCCCTTCCCTTCCCTTCCCTTCCCTCTTTCCTTCTTCCTCTTCCTCTCTGTCTCACAAATTTTGTTTCTTGACCTCAAAATTGCTAAACATTTTTTAGGAAATTTTGTGGGTTTTCCCTTGAAATTTTATCACTTCTCAGTAATTATGACAGTACGTATATGAAAAAAAAAGACTGTTTCTTTACAACACAGATTCAGATGTTTAATGGATTTTCAAATATATTAAGAAATGTTCTCCTATTTTCTGCACATCAACTCAAAAGAGAGAGTCTAAGTCAAAAAAAAAAAGAGTAGCAAGGGTAGAGAAATCATATTATACATTAATAGTGCAGTTCTTAAGCAAAATTCATAAAGAGAAGATGATCTGCCAGCTATAGCTATACAAAATTTCTCAATTTAGAAATTAAAGATTTTAAAGAATAAATTTATTTTTAAAAGGACTACCAAATAAAAATAGAACCTAATAGAAAAACAGAATTATCTATCAGCTGCCTACAAAATACTAAGATCACCAGATCCCTTGGTGAAATATTCTGAAAAATATGGTATTTTACTCAAGCCCACAGGTGCAGACACCTGGAATTATCGTATTGATTATTCTCCCATGGTCAAGCAATTCTCATGCAGTCTCTAACCCAAACGAGTCTCTCATGGTCTGTGTCTGATTTTCAGATTATATAGCTCTAATCAACTCTAGCTGAAATCAATAGGAGGACTCCCCTAAAAGCTCTGTTAGTCTACATTTTCTTACACAGTATTAGAGTCTACATTATAACACCCCAAGATCTTCTCTATTTACTACTCTCACCACAATCACTCCTCCCAGAAGTACTTGTGTTTGCAAGCAATACAGTTTATCTTTATCCTCATAATACTGCTTGCCAAACACTTTGTTAAATGTTTTGGTGTTTTTCCCACCTGTTTAGACAAAATGGCATATGCACACTATGTCTTGAAAGAAAACAACACAAAAATATGACACYTGCTAAAAATCTTTAAACTTTATATTCTCTTTCCGAACAGAATTATGTTATCTCTCCATTCTTGGATATTGGTTATGGTTATAATTACATCAGTTATTTCAACAGTGTTGTTAACACCCAGCACATTCTTCAGTCATGCCTTTAGATTCTGTAAGGCCTAAATATAGGATGAAAAATCAATCAGGATTATCACTAGTTACCATCCTGTTGTACTACTGTGCTTATTACTCCTCAAGTAGCAGTCTTTTTATAATTTATTAAATGTTCTGGGCAGAAGTTGTAACTTTATTTTGACTCAAATATTGCCAGGCAATTATAAGTAGTCTAAGTTTGATTAAAAATATATTTTTATCACAGCAAAACTCAAGAGCTTAAATTAAAGTTTGAAGAATGTTCGACCACGTGCATATTTTTAAGATTGTTAATAGAAAAAGTAGTACTCTTCTGAATGAATTTTCACTGAGAACAATTTTTTGTGCATGTGGCAACATATTTGTTACAAGGTCATTCTCAGTACCAGAAATGAAGAGTCYGTTTGCACTTTTAGAACTAGACTGTTCTTCTGGACTTACTATTAAACCCTATGGCTGATGCCAACCAAGGAATACACAAAACCTCTTACATGTTGTTGTGATACAATCTCCCTAAAGTCACAGGTTTGAAATAAGATTCATGCAGACACAATAATTCATTCTTTCTGATCCAGCTCCAGATAAAGCTTAACTTGTAATCATTACTTGAGGCACAGTGTAGAGTATTAAATGTTGTGAGCTATCAGATGAGCCAAAAGTATATGAAAAAATGCAAGACTCATTTATCATAAAAACAACAGCYTTTATTGTCATATCCAATACAGTTCAGGTGTAGGGAATGCACTACGGTCTGCAGTTCTGGAAAATTTTCTGCAATATTTAGAGAATAAAGGAGTCTGAAAAAGCTTGACTTTTAAGTTCAAGGTACTTGAAGTTGATAGAGATGTACATAGAAATGATTCTTTGTATTCAGATTTTTATTAGTCTTCATTTTAGATGGGTATTCATAGTAGAATACTGCTTGTACCTTATCTTTTCACTAAATAGATCCTGCAATAAAGAAAACTGCCTTCAGTCATTTTTCGCTCATTTTTCATATTGAACTCCTTTTTCCCAGCTGCTTGTAAAAGGTAGGGGAGTGATTACACTGTCACCGATGCAGGAGCAGATAAGGAGTAACCTGAATTCAATTACTCTGTTTCTCCTCTCACCCTCATTGATTTTGCTTCATTGCTTCAGTGGGTTTTCTCCTGGTTTACACCACTGTAAATGTAAATGACATCAATGTCAGGCTCTGAAGATTTACACAGCTGTAAACAAATAGAAGTTAGGAAATAATAACATAAATTTACACCTTTATTCTACTTTCATTCCCAAGGAAGAATCTGAACAAATTAGATTGATTTTGGTAGTTGTGTTTTGTATATGTCATGATAAATGGATTAATATAGGCCTGTTTTCACATGCACCAGAAACGACAGCAATAAGGTCTGGTCTTTACAGAGGCCCTTACACAGCCCTTACAAGTCTGCACTAAGCATAGTAAGTGCACTTTCTTTTCCTGTGCCATAGCATTGTTTTAGCATTTTTTGCTATTTTTGCCTTTTTAGTTCCATTTTAAAATTAATGTAAAAACAAGCATGGCAAAACAAGCAAAGGAGACATATTGAGAGGAGGGTGAGATGAGAGTAGGAATGAAAACTGGAACAGTATTTCTGACCATCCTCTTTGTTCTGAGCTGCCATTTGGAGTTTGCTGTGAATGCAGTATAGTGATGGCTATTTTATACTGTTCTGAATAAAAAGCCATGCTGTAAACGTGTGATCCATCCTGTGATGGGCAAAAAGAGGATATTTCTCCATGACTATATTTAATAGTTGCGTGCATCTGCGAGCTCACTTAAACCCCATCTGTATGCTACTTCACAAACACACAACCCAGCCTTTCCTTAGCACACGTTGGACAACCCAACTTCTATGTGAATTTTAAGGGAAATGATGAAGAATCACTAAGTACTCTCATTAGGAAATGTTCTGCTCATCACTCAGAGTTCCTTGTTGCTGCTAATCGTATCTGTTTCTCAGAAACAATATATATTTCCTGATATTTTTCTAGGTACACATTCATTTGGGAGGGAACCATGATTGCTTTGGTCTTTGTTGTTGTTGTTGCTGTTGCCTTCTGAGTAGTTGGTATTTTGTCAGTGACAGAGAATCTGCACTATTTATGGTTTTTGCACTATAAAACTACTGCAGCCCAGTCACATGGCTTCCTTTCCTAAGCCATCTGTCACAGAGGTCTGGAATTTTATGTGAATGTTGGTTGTGCAGACTTAACCCAAGTTTTTTTATTGTGAAAAATGTCAGCAACTACAATATTTAGCATTTTACTTTACATTGGTCATTAAACTTGATTACTGTAGCTCTGTTTCATTGCTATAGTTACATAGCAACTACAAAGCCAAAAAACACTGGGGCGATCATGGCAGAGCTATATTGTCAGATCCTGGAGTGTGCAGTTGGCACTGATATAGTTAATATCTTGGATTTTTGTAACTAAGGTTTATTAATGCTGGTATAAAAATGTATTTGATATTATACAGATGGCATAAGATGTTGTGGTTACTAAGTTATTATCCAGGATAAGCTCCACTGTCAAATTCAGGGCTTAAAACTATCACAGGAGATTAAACTATTTACTAAAAAGGGGCAGAAAGATATAACCAAAGCGTCTTAGTATGAACATATTAGAAGTGTATTTACTTCTCATAAATATAATAAAGCATCTCTCTCTTTAAGCTGTGTGATTGAAAATGGGAACTTTGTCATGCAGGAGAAGCCAAAACAAGAGGTGTCTGAGTTTCAGAATTAGGAACAAACAGATGGCTTGGTGGCGTTTCGGTCTAGGTGGGCATCTGTCTTGGCCTCATGGCTACAAAATGGAGTTAGCATCTCTGAGTGAGGAAAGATCACTGAGCTTCAATTTTCTTTTTCTATCAACATTTACCTTCTGATTTAAGAGATTTCATCTATTTCATTTCACTCTTAAATATGTCACCACTGACTACATGTGGTGGAACAGAAGGCTACATGAWGGAAGCTTGTGCCTCCAGTCCAAATGAGGTGGCCATCTGACATGGCCAACAAATACCCTGCTACACTATTTTGTCTTTAAGATCTCTAAGTAAGGACAGGTTTCACTGCCCTAACTTTAAGCATTTAGCCATTAGRTTAATGATTTAATTTCCCACAGTAGCTGCTGGGAAGAAAGAGAAAGGGACTCTTTTTCTGAGTTTCTCATAGCTTTCTAAGACATCTAAAGAGAATGGAAAAACTTGCCCTCTAGTCATCTCTCTCTCTTTCCCAGTTACTACAGAGGGTCCAAGTGATGTAGTAGGTTTGCTTTTATATTACTCAATACAGGAAGGCTGAATCTAGGCTTATATGAATGTCACTTACAATTACACAGAACCTAACACATCTATCTCCAAATTCTCTATTAATCTCTAAGCTTTGTGGTGACGCAAATAAAAATAGTGATGAATATCATAATAGGAGTACACAGAGAGGCATTAATTATAGCGTTCTACATGTGTATTATTTGATAAATCACTTTTCCTATGATCCATTTTTATCCATAGCCTCTGTTTTCCATCTTAAGCAGGGTGACATATACACCTAGACTACGAAATATTCTGAGAAGACACCTCATTATTTTCAGATATCTATCTCTTCCCTTTCTTTAATAACTGCTTTCCATAGMAAAGGCCAATCTTATCACTATCTAAACAACCTGTCAGTATAACATGTTGCTCCCTACTTAAGACATACACAATACTTCCAGACAGTGTTCCTACATTTAGAATATCAAAAACAAGCAATTACATTAATATATATATGTCTATAGTCATTCTGAATAATTAGACTGGAACTACACAGGACTTTCAATAGCCACGGAGAAGTTCACTGTGGTAAATCAGCTCCATGTCACTGCTGGTTGCATTCCCAGCTTAGTGACCATGGGGAGAGAACAAGGAAACCATGTTTAAACAGCAARTGATAGGGAGAGTAACTGCAACTTCTTAAGGATGTTGTGGATATGCCTGCTTGRGCCAATGTTTGGAAGTAAAGGGAAAGAGAGACTGATCCTTCAATTCAGAAAAACCTCAGGGTGAATCCTTCCAAAATCCTACCCATGGATTTATTACTACCCATGGATTAATTTTTTATTGCTTCTATAATAGCTTKCACTTTCAGCAGTTTTTTCACATTCTATGTAGTGTCATTCTTTTCCTGTAGTAAGACTGTGGGAGACAGAAAGAAGCTTRGAAAGGGAAGTTGGATCTCTCATCCCATTACCTACTCCTACAATCAGCAGTTGCACTCTGCTGATACAGGTGCCTCTTGGAAAGCTAGAATCTTTGGTAACTTATGCTAGAGGTATCAGGAATTTCCAGCAGGACCTTCCTATGCCTTCCAGTCTAGTGATCTCAGTGCAGACCTGTGCCTCAGATGCTTAATCTGGCCTCTGTTTAGTGACAAATCTGTTCAAAAGTGGTTTCAAGTCAAATTCTGATGAAAGCAATATGTTATTTTCAGTATGTATGAAACCCTAATAATAATAATAAAAAAGATCTCCTATTATATCTTTTAGCGTATTTCTCCCTACCCTCTCTATCCCTCATGATGCAGATGTTGTAATATTTCTAGGGTGGGAGGGAAGGGAGGGCAGTAATACTGATGATGACCTAAACAATGCATTAATGCTTTTAACTGTGAATTGGGGTCATAGTTCTCTCCAAGAATAAAAAGATCAAGAAGATTTAAAGCTAAACTTTTTTTTTTTTTTTTAATAAAACTAGATTTAGGGTGTATAGGTTATGATTTAGAGGCATCTTATTTAAATTCTACTTACTGTATTTAAGCTGAGAAGCAGGGAAACCATTACTGAGGGTACTCCTAAGTCTGCCTAAGAGTTGGACATTAACTGATATAAATCGAAAAGCTGGGTTTAGATTCAGATAAATTTAAATAAAAGCGTGCATTTACATTTATCCTTTAAAAGCACCACATGGTTATGCTGCAGCCTTACCATGTCATGTCTGAACATGTCTCCTTTTCCTGTTGCATGCCTCAGGGAGCTGAGATAGAAGTGGATGAAAATGGTACTCTGGATTTGAGCATGAAAAAGAACCGAAGCCAAGACAAAGTTATGCCTCTCACTTCTTCCAGCACAGCACTTCCCACTCCTTCCTCTTCTCCTTTCAAAACAAGCAGCATCTTGGTAAATGCTGCTTTCTACCAGGCCCTTTGTGAACAGGAAGGCTGGGATACACCRATCAACTACAGCAAGACCCATGGCAGGAAAGAAGAAGAAAAGGAGGTATATTTTCAACTTCTCAGTTTGTGAATTKTACCTTTGGAGGAATGGCAAAATGATGGTCTTTGGGAATGAGCAATATAGTGCCACCTTAAGGGAACTACCTTCCACAAATCAGAGATYTGTGAACATTGAGCTGAGTTTAATGGCCTCTTGGATGTGAAACACAAAATCACCGCTCACTGGAAAAAYCTGCTCTCAGTGCCTACTTTCAGAGACAGGAGAAAAAAACAGTTAGTAATTTTGACAGGGATTGTGAGTGTCCACAGGTATCTACAAYAAGGAAATCAAAGAAATCTAGAATTAGGGATCATGATTTAAATTTTATTCCTAATGGTTCATTCCTATATCACATATACAAAAATGATGTAAGGATCAGTCAAATAAAAAGTATTGGGTTTTTTTCATGCATAAAGTAATTATTTTATTGCAAATTCTTATAATTCTAAATAATTCATTATTCATTATTTCAGTATTTAAATTCTTGTTTAGGTATTCTRATATTCTGGATAATTTCATATTTTACATTCAGTGTATTTCAAGAAGTCTTAGCCAATGAGTCCTAGATCACAAGTGGGTCTCATGGTTCAGAATTCAGTATGGGACTRTAAATTCATAAATAAATAGCTGATAATTCTTGATTCTAAATTGTCTAAGTTTTCAGTTACAACAAGTAGTATAAGGAGTGATGTATGTGATTTCCACTAATTTAATGCTGTCTATCCCATTAAGAAATAGAATGGAAAAAGTTTATGAATATATACTGGTGTCTTGAATTTTTTTTTTTTACTGAATTTGAAAACCCAGTTGCAGGCAAAAGATGAGAAACTAAATTCTTTGTTTCTCTTTTACCCTTTTATATCCATTTATGCCATGCTGGCAACATGGTAGCAGTCTCATCTCTTAMATTTATTTCCTTTCCTTTTATTTTACAGACAATTGTTTTATGTTTTTCTTTTGAATCTGGCTGTCAGAATGCAGACTACTTGTATTTTTGTTAAATCAGGAAGAGACAGTCCATCAAAACCTTTTAAGGCTAGTTAAGTTAAATTTTGGTATCTAACACAGAATCTTATAAATGTCCCAATTTGAACTTTTTATTCAGCCACATATACTTTCCTTCCCACTTATTTTTTATATGCCAAATTAATTATTGTCCAGATATGAAAACTGGCACTTTATGGTGATAGAAGGATAATTCTAAAGTTGAGGCAGCAGCTTCAGGCCTCTAAGTCCAAAAATATCTGGAAAGAAAAGATATTTCTGCTGAGTGAATAAAAATATGTCAGCGCTGGGTCAAGGGCTGACATTCTGAGACCTCTGATGATACGGTTTGTGGTGGACCATTTCTTGGAGTTTGGGGTGTCCTGAAGAGCCATTTGTTCTCCCTTTGGTGGGGCTCTCCACCTCACCYCTGAGACTCTGGGAGGATCATCCTTGTAACAGGGCCTTGGAGTGTGGGTTATAGGCTGTGCCGCATACTGAGCGAGTCGATCCAGCTCGGAGGAAACCGCSCGGCTGCAGGGGATCAATTGGCATTGCAGACTTGGCAGGGGGCCCATAGAGCTGGTCCTCCTCCCTGCTGCCAACGTGTCACAGCGAAAGACCTAGGACAGGGGCACCTCAGCATCACCCTGCACTTCTTCAGGCCCGCGAGGGGTGGCTGGACCCTTCCCTTGTCACAGGCCTASGGAGCTGGAGGCATCAGCAAAAAATACATAAAGAGCCATGTTCAGGCATCCTTGGCTCTTGCATTCATGCTTTGAGAGCATGCAGTTTGTCCCTAATGGGGGATCTAGCCCCAAACCTCTGTTCTGAGGTTTTCTGATCCCACAGAGCATTGCCATGTCCAGTGTTCTCTGGGCCAGAGGCTGTGTTTTGCAAATCAAAGACTGGCAGTTACCCTCATGCAAAGAAAATGAGTGATTATATCTATTTTTAATTCATTGTTATCTGGTTCATATGCACAACAGTTGCTTAATTTTGGTGGTAATTTCCAGAAAATATTGTCTCTCTCTCTCTCAGCGAAATAGCCTGTCCAGATGCCCCCTTAAAAAAAAAAAATCTGAATTTGGAAAAAGCTCAAAATCTCTYCAAAAGGAAAGCGCTGAGAAATAACTAGAGCTGTCAGTTAGTTCAACTGTCAGTTCTCCAAAGATTTCAGGGCTTAAAAATGTTAAAAGTGCCAGATGCTATTATCTGTTATTCATGTTACCATTATGTTCTGGTCTTTGCTGAAATCAATATAAACTTCCATCTGTACATTAACGGAGGTTCATTGCTTCCTTGTTTTCTGTAGTGTGCATGCGTGAACACACACATGTTCTTTTTAGGTAATAGTAGTGTTTGCAGTGATTGGACTGGTTCTGACTTTCTTCTTAGTCAGGAATTCCTCAGAATATTGATATAATTCAATATTAAATCTGTTCAGACTGGAAAGGAAAAAATATATGTAGGTTTGACTTCGATTAGCTAAAATGATCATCACTTAAGAAGTAAAAAGGACTAAAGATGCTTCCCCACAAACTCTCCCTTCCTCCAAATCTCTAGAGATTAACAGAACCCAAGGCATGATGCTTCATGTTTAGTCTTAAGTGTCGTGGGTCAAGAAATACATCCTGTTTACTTCAGCATTTTGGGGCACATGAATTGAAGACCCTAGAAAGGCAAAGATTTTAGTCATTCTTCTACCTGCATTCTCTTTGYACTTTTTTGTGCAAGTTCTACATATCTGAAGGGTTTTTATTTCTTGAATAATGACAGTGTTTCACAAACTACTAAGGCAATGTTGGTGTAAATACCTGCTTAAATGTCTATATGCCTCCCTCCCTTCCTTAGAAATATGCTAAGGAGTATTAACTAAAAATCAGACTGTTTGTCACCACTGCAATCTCTATTAGTCTGATATTTCTGATACTGTATTCTTTCCTTTAGAAAGTCTTTTCTTTTGAAAAAAAAAAGCAGTTGCTATGAAATTGCTTGTGCATGTGCATATGCATGTACAACTTGATTTAAAAGTCTTAAAACCATAAATTTTAATTTTAAAATTCAATTCAGGAAATTCACAATAAAAATGAAAAAAAAAAATAGTTAATAAAAATAGGGTAGTTCAAAAACCCCCTAGTATCAGTTTTTCTGGTAGCTCTAAATATACATATAGATATTCATTACCTTAGTCTTGCCCTCTTAGTTTTGTTACCTATTTCAGTGTCACATCATTAAATGGAGTCATGTATTTACATTGTAATAGTGTAATATTTTAAGTCTTTATATATGTAACTCACAGTCAGTCTTCTCTATGCAGCAGGATATCAAACAGTGACATGGTGAATGACACACACAAGTTCCTTCTCCATCACCAGAAAAGTTCAAGAGATATCTTGATCCTTCTATTTGAGATTATATTTTTGATTCCCAAATGGAATAAAGAATGCAAGCATTTAGTTGAGGACATTAATAAATCCTCCAGCCACACTTATTTGCTATAGGTATATCCCAAGATCTATTTCAGAGGAATGTGGTGATATGTAAGCCTAGGTTTAGCACCATCCTGTACATCAGACCCCTTTCAGCTGGACCCTGGACATGAGGTGGAGGAGGCTCATGCTTGCCTTGTGTGGATATGTAGACAGGAGGCAGCCAAGGCATGCACTAACTCTTAGAAATGCAGAACCTATCCTCTGTTCAGTTACAGACAAAGCCTATCTGACTTTCTTGATAGAGAGAAAAAGCAAGCCCAGGCAAGCTGGCCTTCTTCAGCCTTCATTACTTTAAGAGACTGTCTTTCTTACACTCAKCTTGCAATTGTTTTGGCATCAGATCTATTGCAACTGGAAACAGAGGGGTACTATTCTGTTATTTCTTTCGTGAGCTTCTGATTTTACAGGAAGTTGCACCAAGGATGATCTCTATAAGAACTTGTCTTTACATAAGAAAGGCAGGTCAGAAAAGGTGGAAAACAAAGTCAGCAGCTAGAAACCTCATTCTTTGGATTGCAATGGCAAAACCACCCCAGTATTTCACTGAAAACCAGGATGTTGAAAAATAGTATTTCTGGTTTCTTGAACCTTGAAAATAATTTCTCACTTTCAGACTTTAGGGTTTTGATTTCTGTGTTTGGAGGATTTTCAAGAATTTAGGCTTTTTATATTAACATTTTAACAATATTATTTATCATTGTTTTTAGTATTATCTATTCATTTTTATCAGAAGTTTTCCCTTAGAAATAACTTCTAAGAGCTTGAAATATACCAGTTTATTTTTATGATATTTTAAAGTGTTATATGCTAATTACCAGGAAGGAGTGTTTAGAAAAGCTGAAGGCACATATTTTATGTTCTATATTTGTAGCATATGAGATTATTCCCAAACAAAGTAACCTCACAAATGTGGTTGCAAAAATCAGTCGTAATTGATATATCAATAATAKGGCATGATTTCTATATGTATGTATAGTGTGAGTTACAGCAGGCAGTAGGTAGCCAGTATCAGAAAGCAGAAGGAAGTCATATTGAGAAGCCAGCCTCCAAACAGGCAGAGATGATGCCAGGATTGAGGACCATATGGAAGCTTTATCAGAAGAAACACCCCCGCAGAGCTTACAAGTCCCATTAGGCAGAATCTCCATTTTCAGTCCAGATTCTCCTCAGCCCTCTGCTCTGTGCTTAACAGCTCTGCAGACATCCCTGCCCCTCTGTCCTGGCACACTTCTCAGTTGTGCAAGCCCAGAGCATCCAAGGCACCAGCCCTGAGAGGTCAGCAGGAGCTGGGAGCTTCCCCATCAACCGCTGGTAGCAGTTTCTTCCCCCACAGACTGTAGCCCTGGGGGGTATCTACCTGCATAACTGAGCAGAGCTACAAAGCCCACATAAAATCCCAGCAGGGATTTATACAAATTTGTTAATTAATGCCATGGGCTTTGGATATTCCTTAAATGTTACAATATCCACAGAGCATTGCTCTGGAAATGAAACACTTGTCCTTCATACAAATGATAATAATTGAAGGCATTAATCATCAAAACAGTATTAGCCAAGCTATTTTGAAATGATCAAATATGATATCCTTACAGGTTTCCAGATTTCCAAAATGACTTCCCAAGAGAATGAATACTCATGGCTCCCTAGCATCCATCAAACAGCACTGCATCAGTGATGATTTTAATCTACAAATAGTAGAAATTGAGAACTATCCTTAATGGCCTTCTGTTAAAGAAACTTTCCAAGGATTTTTGTGCTTATGAATTGTTTTTTAACAAAAATCTGCTCTGTGGATAAGATAACGTTTTGATGGGATGACCTTGAAAATATTACATTTTTACATAGATTTATGTACAGTAGTTTTGTAATTTATATTTATATTTTTATATATATAGTATGAAGATACTTACCGCAATTGTGTACAAAGCTCAGTGGTATACTTACATAGAAAAAGCAACAACATATGGAGCCCTTGTGTCGCTGTGTATATTTTATTCTCTGTGTGTATTTTCCCTTGATCTCCATCACGATTTTACAAATTAAATCAGATTTTCTTTCTATACGGATTATCACAGCATCTCAGGAATAATTAGATGAATATACAGTTGTAACATTATTAGAAATTAATTATTGTCTCAAAATGCAGTGTGTTAAACTTTCTCCACTGTTTTCCCCATCATTTCCTATGATGCTTATTTTCTAATGTTTTCTAAGTGGTTATGTTCTTGCCACAGTAACAATTTCTCGCTGAATATAAAAGGTCTTAAAGAGAGAAACCTTTTGTCATGTTCCTGTCTAATATTTCAGAAAGATTCAGTGAACTCTGCAGAAAACATGGAAGAAAAAAAGTATCCAGGAGATGTCTCCATACCAAGTCCTAAACCCAAACTCCATTCAAGAGATCTCAAAAAGGAACTTATCACGTGAGTCACAAGAAAGTATTGTGTTTTTCCCTCCTGAAGTGTGGCTACACAGTTTTTCTCTACCGTTAAAGCACATCCATAGGAGCCCACCAGGGAGCCTCACGGGACTGTTCACTGGAACTATGCAGTTGGGTATAAATGTAGTTTCCAGCTAAGACAGGCCAGCTTTGCAGGTCTGCACCTATTCATGACTTAGACTCTACCTTATTCCTGATTTGGATAGGTGTCAAAGCTCCTTCTACAAAACATACAGTATTTGGTAGTGTGTGACAGCTCTGCTGATCCTTAGGTAGTTGAATAATCAACCTTCTTTTGGATAGTCTTTGTTACAGACCAAKAGTTTGTGTCTGAGAAGTCTTGGTGACTTCTCATATACAAAAGATGCAAAGTTCATAAAAAGATAAAGCACAAGGCAGTAGTGACATGCCCCAGTGTTCTGACTTGTAGGATATCTGTGTTTAAATTCTTGATCTGCTTGCTTCAAAGCAGATTTTGTCATTCTGCCCAGCTGAAAATCCAGTGKATGCACACTTTCACCCTTCAGGAGATAGACTAATATTTTCTTCTCCCAAGTACAGTCTTTCTTGCTCTGTCTTAAATGCCAGGATTGTCCTTTCAAAACCGACACATAAGCCAGTCTGATCCCATTACATCTTTCTGCATGCAGCAGCCTGTTTTGGTTCATAATCACCTCAGTGAAATTGTTCGGACCCACTGAAATTACTAGTCACTTTTTAAAATCTCAGTAGCGCTCTTCAGAGAAATCCTGTCGAATTCACATTTACAGTGCTTTGTTATCAATAGAGCGGTCTCACTGTAATAATCACCGGGCTCTTAGCAGTTTAGTTTTCAGCCCCAAAATGGAGTAGGTGTCTCTTGCTCTCTTAGGCAAGTGCGCTTGKTATCGCTGAGTGGCGATAGTCTAAAGCATATCACTGGAGCAGGTTCACTCACAAACAAATGAGTCTCATGCTCTCACCCCATGTACTGCTCTCCGGRCTCAGTAGCACTGAATCAGCTGGATATGCCTCTCTCTCTCTCTAGAAATTACATTTCCCTGGGGCAAGCTTCTCTGAAGAGTGACTCTTTCACCCCATGACATGTAGCTTGCACGCTGTCTGCTCGTCATTTTGTGTCTGCAGTTGTAGTTCATGGCCTAAATTGCCACCGATCATGTTTGTTTTGCCTCTTTTAAGACAAATGCATACAAAAATTGCTGTGGGTTTATCTACTGAAAACTCTAGTGGTTTCTCTTCTGTAATGTATTCCTTTGTGATATTGACCAGTTCTGAGATGGCCATAAAACACTTTGCTATTTCTCTAAATAACAAATCCCTAGAGTATTTACAGGAGCAATGCTTGGCTTATAGTATTTTTTAGTCTGTGTGTTGCACAGTGAGCAGAAACAGACATCTAATATGTGGCTGTCCAGAAGCTTAATCAAGAAGTAGTTTTAATACACAAGAAGAATCTACAGGCAATATAAGAAAAAGACTACATTTACTGTAAACCCACTGAGCTCAGAACTCATACTGAGCAATTGAGTACATGTGGCTCCATCATGAGGAGGTTTTTAAAATGACATTATCACTTAGAAAAAATTCTGAAATAAGTTACCCAACTGGGGTGAACTATTKTATGTATAGTATTTCCTAGCATGTGCATTGTGGAATATATTTCTGTCTCTTGGCATATAGAAACAAATCTTTTTTCCCAGATTTATGCTGCMTTCCTATCTTTTCCTCACTTCAACTGAGAAATATCCAGGGAAAAATTTGTGCCTATTCTGAACCTTGTCTCTCTGTACTTGATGTGTTCTTTCTGTTCAGCAAGCAACCATAATGACTAATTTCACTTGAAGTCAGAAAATCAAGATCGTATGTGTTTCTTAAAATGGTTTTTAATATTATTCAGACGCTAASGGAATGATGTCAGATATTATCATTTGCTAGCTTGTGTTATACAAGAGGCCAGATTAGAAATTTCAATCTTATCATTTATGAATTGCTATCAAAATTTGTTACCATTAGTGAAACTGCCTTTTCAAGTACCAAAACTGTAACTGAAAAGCCATACAAAACATCATGGTTGTTTTGCATTACATATAAATAATTTCTCTGTACGCAAATAYGAATACTTTTTTCAGTCCTGTAAATGTCTATACCTCAATCAGTAAGAGAAAACTAAAAATGTCATATAAGTTTTGCTAGTTTTTAGTAATGTGATTCTAGTTTTGGAGTGCTTTCTGACGAATGTGACTGCCCTAAGAATTATTATGCAATTCATTGCAGAGCAGGGTGAGTTGGTTGCGTATTATACATACACACTCTCACTTCTTACTGAATCTTCTTTGCACAGCTGTCCAACTCCAGGATGTGACGGTAGCGGTCATGTAACAGGAAACTATGCCTCACACCGCAGGTAAGAAACAACAGGAAGCCCAAAGCAGAACGTAGAGCTGCTTTTAGCTATTGTCACCCTTGAATGAACCCTTGTACCAGSTAGGCATGCAAAGATAATTTGCAGAAAATAATCCACGCAGAATTGTGCCTTTTTTTCTGTTTCTCTTATGTTTTGAATCAATAGATTGATGAAGTTGAGCAGCGTATACATATTACTTTAACCGCATGTCTTAGCTGAGATCTACAGATAAGTCATTCTGTAATGTTTTCATTTCCCTAAGGGTAAAAGCACCCTCCATACAAGTGCTAACTGAGATTTCTGCAAGTATCTCTACATGTGGCTTTGAAATTCATAGAGCTAAAAACACACACTGTAGGTGCCAACTGTTTTGCTCAGGCTACTGGTCCGCCTGAGGGGCTAAAATAATAATTTCTTACTTTGGGAGCAGAATGGAAGCAGACTTTGCCTTTTTCAGTCCATGTAGATCAGATGTTCTACCTGCCCTTTACACTGGTAATATAAAATAAGGGCTATCTGTACCACTGCAAATGTTTATCGGGACTTCAGAAACTCTGCGTCTRACCAAATCACCTTCCAATAACTTAAGAGTTACAGACTGGTATTGGCTGCTCCTATTTTGCCAATAACAAATATCTTTTTCCCTGTGTGAATCACGTATTGTCTAGAGGTTGTTGTTTTAAGAAAAAAAACTTCTGTTTTATTGACACATTTYACATCTGTTTTCTTAGTGTCTCTGGGTGCCCATTAGCTGACAAGACATTAAAATCTCTTATGGCAGCCAACTCTCAGGAGCTTAAGTAAGTATTGGTATCAGCAAAAATGTGATTAAAAATCTGAGTATTATTTATTTCTTATCACCATGTTCCCTACTTTAATGCAATAGTTTATTTGATTTCCTTTGGGCTAGGTCAAACCTTTGTTCAAAACTTAAAAATAAATTGAGTTTCCAGTGAGACAAGAGTTTACTTTTCTCCATTTGTTTTATTTTTTATACCTCTTCATTTTCATGTAYTAATAAGTACCTGAAGGAAAACTATGTAGTCACTAAGAAAGAAACTGTTCACACAGTGTTTCTGATTCAGATAGAAACAGGAAGTATCTTACATGTAAGAATGTTCTGGCAAATAACTCCATCCAATCAGAATAAATGAATTCTCTCTTTCTCTCTCTCTCTCTCTCTCTCTCTCTCTATATATATATATATATATATAAAAGAAAGTTGGAATAAATCTAAAAATCAAACAGAATTCTTGCAAATCAGTTTTCATCATTCCATATATTATGAATTTAAAGTCACTGAAGCAGACATCAAGTCATAGGATTTGGTGCTGGCAAAATTCTCACCATGAAATGTCACTTACAAAAGAACTGTGCAGGCTCTGCTATAAGGACAGATGTATAGGGACATATGAATATTTCAAAAATCTTTAGTCAAGAGAGGCACTGGCAACCAGTCATCTAGTTATTGAATTGGCTCTGTCAATAAGGATGTGGGGAAGAGGAAAGGATAATTAGAGTTCTTTCATAGCTTTCCCTATGTAACTTGTAAATTGGATCCCATAATAAATGCCTTGGAAATTTCCTGAATGCATGTAAAAAGAGGAGGATCCTCTGACTGTACTTTCTGCCCTTCTSTAGCTTCATTCCTAGTTCAGACAGAAGAAAATGAAGTCTGTTCATGACACTTTTTCACTATCATAAGGGTATATTTTAGTAGTAGTAACTACATTCAGGCCTGACTCGTGGTTTAGTCACAAATGAACTTCTCCAGATCAGATGTTAATGAATCGTGCTCTCTATTTTGGCAACTTGTATTGTAAACATGATGAACTGATGGTAGCTACAGAGGTGAAGCTGCTGGAGATGCAGCAAAATGGAAAAGAAAGGTCTATTATAAAGGCAACTGATCAATTTAAATCCCAAAACCCRTAGGTAAAGCAAATACCAAAACCAGGACACAGTGGCATAATGCTTCAGCTTTCAGATTATTAAATCTCAAAGATACAAAATTTGATTTTAGTTTGTTTTAAAAAGAACAGATMAAGAAGCAGGCAACTGACTCGTGAAAATGCTGACAAATTTGAAATCATTTGCTGAGTCATATATATTTGTCCCTGCTTTTGTTGGCTTTCTGCCCTAAATAGAAGCTCACACAAATATTTTGAATAGTTGCTCTTCATACAGCCCCTTCCCCCCATATTCATGTGCGAATAAGGAAATTTGCATACCAATATGGTTATTTTTCCACTAAAGCTTCTAGAGTTTTGGTCATGCCATAAGGAAAGAGGAGCAACAGCATATGACTTGAATGACAAACTGCACACTGTACGCCATGTATAATAAGTGAGTTGTGAAAGACAAAGTCAAAGTTCATGAACATTTCACATACAGAAATATGTTGCATAATATACTTAGCATTTAATTTCAATTAACTAGAAAAAGAGCAAAATCAAAATCTGTTCACAGACAATTTGCAAAAGGAAAAAGAACTAAATATTTTTTCCACAAATACACCACCTTATTTTAGATTCCTTCAAACATTACTCAGGTGAAATTTCAAATAAAACTCTATTTTTTTCTTTTTTGACAAGGATTAGCTAAATAAAATCTTATGCCACAAACTGCAATCATATCTGTAGCGGCATAGTATAGTGATGTCAGTAATTAATTTTATTTCATGGAGATGTAAGAAAAGGGCTTAAACGTTCATAGAAGCAGGCCATCAAAGAATCCTCATGTAGTTAGGCATAAATATGAAAAAGCTGGGTATTTTTCCCAAATGTTATTCAGATTTAAATTGCCAGAATTTAGATGGAATTTTGGCTTTATCTGTGAATCTCTAAGCCAGCAAAGTCGCAAGACTTCCATGTGATCTACAGTTTTGAAATAAAGATCTGTTCAAAAAGTGAGCCTTTGAGTCAGATTTGGGAAGTTTTAAATCTCAGGATTATTATTGCACAATGCAATTTAAAGTGATCAAATTAAGCAATACTGAAGTTGTTAATGATTTATAGTTTTGAAAGCTATAAGAGATAATTATTATTGATGATCCTATTTCACCTCCTCTGATATCAGCAGAATTGCTTATCACTCCTTAAACAAGTTTAAAATTATATTTTAGAAAGATATCTACTTAGAGTTCAGCAACTTTAAATAGTAGATAATCAATTCTACCCCTAAACGAAATGTTAGTGGTTAAAGATCAATTTATTAGGAAATATTCTAGCAGATTTCATACAATAAGTTGTTATTTATCCCTATTCCATAGTCAGCATGACATATTTGAGTCAGAAGTTTTCTCAACTAATCACAATTTGCTTACATTAACTAAGCTCATATCGAACCTTCTCTGTGAATAACTCCAGGAAGCTTTACAGTGAGCAGAGTACCAGAGATGCTCCTAGATGTGCAGCTCAATGCACCAATTTCGTAGAAGAAGTCATAGTTCATTTAAACAAAGTTAGAATAATCCTATTGGAGAAGGACACAGAATGACGTGTTTTCAGTGGCTAGTAACAATGTCTRTTTGGAATCACTGTGAAGCCATCATGAACAACAATCTCCAAGAAGTTTAGAAGAATCTGTAACCCGTAACCTTTCCAGAGTTGATAACATTCAGTTTGACTCCTCTGATGCTCCAGTATGAATCTGGTTTGCTCAACTTTGCATAGAAATCCACAAGAAAGGATGTCTCCCTGGACTTGACCACCAATCAAAACTCATTAGCCATTTTAAAGTTGATGAAATTCCACAAACTGTGTGGGAATACAGTGTTGTTGTATCCTATCTTGTGGAAATTCATATATAACATGTATTTGCAATATTAAGTTCAGTAGTCTTGTGCAAAAGTCTTACTAGCGCAGGTTATGTCTAATTTGTCAGTAGCACACCTGCAATGTCATCCTATAGTTCAGTCAATACTAATAATATCTCAATTTCAGATCTTTAATGATCCTAATAATATCTTGAATTGTAATCTCTAAATGAAAACGGGATGCTGACAAGAAGGTGCAAAATTATTTCAGTGTCATTTTTAAGCCCATAATAGACTTGTGATCTGAAAAATGTCTCCCATAAAAAGCCCTTACCAAAATAAATCCCCATACAGTCTATCTGGACAGCTCTTCCATCTGTGATCATCTGATAAAATCAGTAGCCAAAATTAATACTCATAGTATTTGGCATGTATTTTGGATTTACTTGTGAGCACTCAGATTCTCCAGATATCTGCCATTGCTACTTGCTTCTCATAATATTGTGCCCACTCATTATGCTATGCTCAAACAGGTCAACATTTAGCTCCACACAGTCAAGTATATCTGGGACACTGCAACCCACACCTCTCCCCTAACTGTCAGTGTGAAACATGTCAGTCTGCCAAAATATTTTGTTCAGACATGTCATTTTAACATGTTTTGACATGGTCTTTAAAAAAAAAATCCCTTTTCTGCAGTTCAAATTATTTGGTGAGTTCTAATTTAATTGATGAATACATTTTGTTACACCCAAATAAATGACATTTTTGACAAATTAATTTTCAGAAACAGTTTCAAATATTCTGTCAAGAGTTAAGCTACAGTGGATATTACAGTTGTTTATTTGGATGTTTTCCATGTCAGTCATAGAATCATAGAATACTTAAGGTTGGAAGGGACCTCTAGAGGTCATCTAGTTCAACCTCCCTGCACACRCAGGGTCTCCTAGAGCATGTGGCACATGATTATRTCCARGCGGGTTTGGAAGATCTCCAGAGGAGACTCCACCACCTCTCTGGGCAGCCTGTTCCAGGGCTCTGCCACCCTCACCGTTAAGGAATTCTCCCTCAAGTTCTTGTGGAACTTTTGGAACTTCATTTTTTGGTAGTTTCCTCTAGTTCTACTGCTGGCTACCACTGAGAAGAGGTCAGCCCCATCCTCCTCACTCCCTCCCTTGAGGTACTTGTATACACTGATGAGGTCCCCTCTCAGCCTTCTCTTCTCCAGGCTGAACAGACCCAGCTCTCTCAGCCTTTGCTCATAGGGCAGATGTTCTAGGCCCCTAATCTTCTTCGTAGCCCTGCGCTGGACTCTCTCCAGCAGCTCCACATTCCTCTTGTACTGCGGAGACCAGAACTGGACACAGGATTCCAGGTGTGGCCTCACCAGGGCTGTGTAGAGGGGCAGAATCACCTCCCTCGACCTGCTGGAGACGCTGTGCTTAATGCACCCCAGGATCCCTTTGGCCTTCCTGGCCACGAGGGCACACTGCTGCCTCATGGTCAACTTGTTGTCCACCATGACGCCCAGGTCCCTCTCCGCAGGGCTGCTCTCCAGAAGGTCGGTCCCCAGCCTGTAGGCATGTCTAGGGTTATTCCTGCCCAGGTGCAGGACCCTACACTTGCCCTTGCTGAACTTCATGAGGCTTCTCATAACCCAGTTGTCCAGTCTGTCCAGGTCCCTCTGGATGGCAGCGCAGCCCTCAGGGCTATCAGCTACTCCTCCCAGTTTCATATCATCAGCAAACTTGCTGAGGGAGCRCTCCATCTTTTCATCCAGGTCATTAACAGTGACATTAAAAGTCCATCAACAACTTTATTAAACAACCCATTTCCTCATCTCAGTAAGAAATCAGTAAGTGAGTCCTTTAAGGGATTGCTGAAAGCTGCAAATTTCCACAGTGGTTTAGTACAAGACTTTTTTCTCTAATTCTGATACTCTGAAAACCATAGCATATGAAAGTGCTTTAGAGATTCTTAACATCCTTAGTACTTAACTTAGTGATGTACTGTGCTGTACAGAAATGTAGGAACAGCTGACACACCTTAACAAGTTAAGATTACTTCTCAGGTGGAAGGTGGTAGCAACTGGGTCCTGC
This sequence comes from Eudromia elegans, assembly GCA_003342815.1. Classification (NCBI taxonomy): domain Eukaryota; kingdom Metazoa; phylum Chordata; class Aves; order Tinamiformes; family Tinamidae; genus Eudromia; species Eudromia elegans. Next base: position 2,063,409 of record PTEX01000091.1, read on the forward strand.
CCTGAAACCCACAGAAGTCAATGGAAACACCCACTGACTGCAGCAGCACATTCATTTCAAGCACATTCTTCACGCACTGCCAGCAGGCAAGGTGCTAACCACCTAGAGCATCAGGGACACATTAACAGGCAGAATTGTTTCTGTTCCCTATATGCATGTTTTGGTATTAAACATTCATATTTGAAAAAGTCTCTATTTGTTGCACATACACACACAAACAAAAGCCCTTTAACTGTAAGATTTAAGCATAATCCACCTGCCAACCCAATCAAATCTAGTGTTAGATAGATACAGCTCTGTTGTATGCTTACTGTGCTAGAAACTACAAACTACTAAATTCAAATTCTGGCTATCACACTGACTGCATCGATGGCCAAAAGTAAAACTGTTTCTCTGCTTCCATTTCCCCCTTCTGTAAATACTGGCAAAGTGCTTATTTGTGTCTGTACCTGAAAGCATCAGAGAAATAGCAAACAAACACATGATAGTAAATTTACAAATAGATCAATATCAAACTTTTYTTTTTTTTTTTTTTTTGTTATGTTGATCCAGCACAAGAAATAAATGTTTGGTGAAAAAAATATTATAAACAATTTAAATCCATGCATCATATGCAATATTCTTCACATTGCTTATTAAAATTCAGATATAAAATAATATGTTGCTCATTTTTTAAAAAAATTGAGAACTAGTTTTAATTATTCAATAAAAGYTCTATTATTTTTTCATCCATTCTAGCAAAATGCACGAGGTACAGTTTGTTTATTGTTACCTTTAAAGCTGTATTTTGCAAGCTCCCTGTATTTTTCTATAGGTGCCCAACACCTGGCTGTGACGGTTCTGGCCATGTGACTGGGAATTATGCATCGCACAGAAGGTACGAATTACCCCATTGTTCGGAGCTGCAGCACTCTGAGTTTTCAGCAAGCAGCAATGGAAAGAGATTGCTTTTATTCTGTGTACTTCTTTCAGCTTGTCTGGTTGTCCTCGTGCCAGGAAAGGAGGTATCAAAGTGACTCCTACCAAGGAAGAAAAAGAAGACCCTGAACTTAAGTGAGTAACAAAAATATGGGTCTACCAGCAGTCAGACGGAAAAAAGAAAACAGACAAAGCTCAGAACTTGATGTATCATAGCAAATGCCATAGTTAATCTGAGACACATGAGAACATGTCCTAGAGCTGGGCTGGAAGCAAATCAAGTGTCTCTGCTCCTAGTGAAGCTTGGTGGAGTCCATCATCTTGGAAGTTGGAAAGGGTTGCTGTATTTGCTTTCATTGTTCCAGTTATTTTAAACAGTGCCATTCAAGTGATACCTGGTTGAGAATTTGGCAAAATGAAGGAAAATAAATAATTTCTGCCTTGAGGGAGATCTTCCCATGTCAGTTGTGATCATCACCAGCATATAAACCCAAACTGCAAACAATCACTAAACTCATGAATACAGAGCGCTAGTGTTGACCCAGATAAATAATTAAATCATAGTGACACCTTTAAAATATACCCCAGAGAACTTGTAAGTCGCATGCCATTCCTCTGTGGGTGAGTTAAAATTTCACTAGAGATGTAAACTGGTAACTCAATAAAGATTGACTGTGTTCCTTACTTGAATGCACATTCCATCAGAACAGTGCAGGAAATCCCAATTTTTTCTTTGCAAGTATTTGTATGTAATAATACAAGTTTTCCAATAGCAGAAATCCACTCTCTGCTTTATGACAGGAAAATACATAGAGAAAAGAAAATACTGGCTTTTCACATATTTGCAAAAGTGTGATTTATTACCTCTGGTAGAATTTCAGTTTTCATTTCTGGTAAAATACTAAACTAATATTCTAGTTCCTTAGGCTGTATAACTGTGTTTTAAATTGCCTAAGATTGAAATAAGCTGAATGCCTAAAGCTCAACTTGACATGAATTGAATGCTGAGGTACAGCATATCTCTTGGGACCACATTTGTGGTGTAAGTRGTATAGATAACTGGAATTATTTTCTCATATTTTCTTGAAATTGTCTTCACCTGCTCTGTCCAGTTAAAAGGAGGGTTCTTTTGTTGTGCTTCTGTAGATGTCCAGTGATAGGCTGTGATGGCCAAGGTCACATATCAGGTAAATACACTTCTCATCGCACTGCTTCTGGTTGTCCTTTGGCTGCCAAGAGACAGAAGGAGAGTCCCGTCAATGGGTCTTCACTATCCTGGAAAATGAACAAACAGGAGCTGCCACACTGTCCTTTGCCAGGCTGCAACGGGCTGGGTCATGTTAATAATGTTTTTGTCACCCACAGAAGGTATAACTTTGTGTTTTCTCTTTTTACTTTTCCTAACAATCCACTGTTGAGTTGGCAACATATGTGGCCATAGTCTAAATGAATTGTGTTGTAGTCTTTTAAGTAATAACATAGTTTACGCTGCAAGTGAAGTAGTATGGGATGGAAACTTTGAGAGGGTTAGGATGAACTTTTAACTGTTCTTTGCATTCCCATTACAACGTGACTTTCCACATTCTTTGTTTTGTCTTTACACAGTTTCAATATGATTAAAAATTTAATAGCGTTCATTCCTAGAAGAATATGGAGTTATATCTGTATATGCTATACATGAAATGCAAGTATCTTTGACATGTCAGCAGAAAGAATTTGGCAAGAGCTCTGGCTGYATTCATTTCATCATTCCACTGATGGAAAAAGCGATTTTCATAAAGTTTGGGTTTAAACAAAGTAATGATGCGGAATTCATATATATTACAGAAGTTTCAATTGCAGGTTTTGCAAAGGGAAAAATCCCTCTAAAGTGGGAATCACATATGCAAACAGTAACAATAATCACCATTATTTTACATATGACTATGAAAACACTAATATCATTTAAACCTATTCACTCAAACAATAATAATCAAATAATCAAACAATCTGGCTATARACACAGAGATATTACCTGGTGAAGTTGGATCTTCTGTGTATATCAGGAATTAAATCTATATTCTATCCCTCCTTTGCTTTCTTTCTAGCAGTCTGAACTAACTTCTCCAACACAAGAATATCCAAGATGGTTCAGTCTGATTCGGCAGAACTGTCTGTCAAAAATCACAGCCTATGAAATCTGGTGTTTAATGGCCCTCCAGCAAGTTCCATTACTCTTACTCTTCCTTTTCCTTTGACCCTTGGGTTTGATTTGGTGAGCCACTCCTGATTTTCATCTTTTTCCCATCTCAGTCAGAAGCTTGGAAGTCCTATTGTGGCTCTTGTCTCTGCCCCTGCCCACTCCCAGCTCACTCCTAGAATTGGTTAATATTTCTTTGCCTGCAAACTCCAGAGTAATACATGGTCATACAGAGCTCTTAGATTAGTTGCTAGGGCACTGTCCTAAAGTTTGGGTGATCTGTTTTTGAGTCCATCTGATACAGTGAGTGTCTGCTTTGCATTCGAGTCTCCTTATTTAGTGTTTGCTATTGGATGGTTCCCAGCTGCCAAAGACATCTATGCAGGAAAACACACCACAAGATCTTAGGTGAAATTTTAGGCAGTCTGCATGTTGATTTTGGCCTCTTTCTATTAGTTCCTCCACTATATAATGGTTGAGAAGGAATCAGTACATTCCATACACAGTGATAAATTCACAGAAGGGTTGTAAACAGCTCATGTGGAAAGATATGGGGGCACCCAACAGTGTGTGATAGAGAGAAACCCTCATAGCAGCGGGTTTGCCCGGTACTTCTACATTATGACTGATATGCCATGCTGTCTAACTCATACTAATCAATACGATAATTTGAACAAAACTGTTAGCTCATTGCTACTCATCCTACATATGATTCATATCCTACTTAAGGCTGGAAGACATTCAAGAACATGTTAGTTAAAATGGAGTCTTAATATAGTTTTGGACATACTGTCCAAGCTAGCACTCCTTAAGCCTAACAAGTCACCTGTGGCTTTGAGACATTCTCTGATTGATTTTTGCTCTGGACAGAAATAACRAACAGTATTTTAAATCTGGAGAACCATTCTGTCCCTCTACATAGCTTTTAGCTAAGCAAATGTGATGCTAATTTAACCCTGCAAAAGCTTGGTTTCTGTGTAGAAGCATCATATTTGTTAGAATCTTTGGTGGTTTTGTACAAATAAGAAAAAAAAATCAACCATTCTATTGCTTGGACACAATTTTGTTTTAGTCATTACTTCACTGTATCTGAATACAAATCAGCATATGGGTATTTTTTCTTTGTTATTTATTAAGATAGTACTAAGTCAGTGCAATTCATCTTAGGCCTTTAGTGGCCTATAAAAATTCCTTCAGATAATTACCAGCTGATGAAATTGTAAGCTTTGAAATAGCAAAATGTAATTTAATATGAACAATGGTTAAAAAGCAAACCGACTATATAATAGAACCATTCAAAAAAGCTATTACGGTCTATAGGGCATATCCGGAATTATTATAATATTGACCATTATTATGTATCAACAAAATGATACAATAGTTGTGCATATTGGAAATCATCCCATTAACTGATTTTTTTTTAAAGAATGGTAAACCTGCCATTTTTAAGGACTATATTGCCCCTCTCCTTTGAATCCTAACACTTCAAAAAAACCTATGCAAAGTTTTATTTAAAAGTGATGGTACTGAGAGTGATAGAATTCTGTAAATACTTCTTCATGTAACTGAATAATAGCTCCCACTGTAATTTAGATATTCTTAAATGTACTTAAGATTTGTTTGCTTGTAGAACGAGATATTTGTGCCAATTTTCAAGCCGGAATATAGAGTTAAATAGCTCTTTATGAGTTGTGTCAATCCCTGAAGCTATTCTATAACGGAGATACAGATGTGACCTTAGGTACAAAGGTCTGACCAAGTGCATAATAATATTGCCTGAAAGGATTGTTGCCATTTTCGAGTGGGTGCTAATGTTTCTTTCCCTATCTTTTTCAGCCTGTCTGGTTGTCCTCTGAATGCACAAGCCATAAAAAAGGGCAAAATTTCGGAAGAATTAATGACTATCAAGCTTAAAGCGAGTGGTGGTAAGGAGATTTGTAAAAGATGATGACATTTATTTAGATAGAAGGGCTCTGACTCCCATTTATTCATATGCCCCTTTATGCCATTCTGGCATTAATTCTCACTCCTTTCAGTTGTCTCTAGCAATAACAAAATTTCAATATCAAAAATCTTTGCATGAGAGATTCATGAGATGAAATTCTTATTTATATCATGATAGCTCAACATTTGAACATTCGTGGTACCTTACCTCAGTGGGGTTTTTTTATTTTTTGAGTTAGAGATGTTTTAAATGCTGTTATTAGTAACAATGTATCAGTTACAGCTCAGAATCATTAGCTAACTAATGATTAAAGTAAAAAGGGGTGAATATTGCATGCAGAAATTGATTCATCTCCTTGTCTTGAATCCTACATAGTTTACTCTCTGTGCAGTGCTTTGATGATTTTCCTAACACATATAGCAATATAAAGGAACTGTTACCAAACAGATATAGGAGGAAATAAGTAGACTATGATAAGCTTCATAGCTTAGAGAGTTGGAAGAGTTGGACATTGAGCCAGGATTAAAGAGTCTTAGCTTTTGTGCCTCTTACTGCTGAGTAAAATGGCTGTGTTATCTTTGGAAAATGTGTTTGCTCCCCTGTGCCCTGCTCTCTATCCAAGTTATCGCTGGAACAGAGACAGCTGCTTGCTGATTTCACATGTTGGGTCCCTGGTAGGCTCAGATCAAGAGTCAGGTCTTTAAAGCAGTAGCAATGACAGCAGTAATAACCTCTAAGCAGAGGTGATCTCAAAGTGATACTAAGCAGCAAGAGGAAAATGGATTGCCAGGTGTAGCTCCTCAGTATTATTAAGGAAAAGAAGTTCATTAAAGACCTGAGGATCTTTTCTTTGCTACTTAGCAAAGTAGTTTCCATTTTGCCATCATTTAAGCTTTCATTCATAACTAAGGCTGTGCTTCTTCAAGTTATTCTGTAGAGACATTATTCCCTACAGAGCTTGCAAGCTCAGTAGCAAGAGTAATTCAGCCTATTAGAGTCAGCCAGCTTATACCAGTGGAGATGTTACCCCGAGGTCTTCAATGCAAAGGAAGAGTTGCCCCTATGTGTGTTTTAAACCTAAAAAGGCATTGTTAATACTCACTCATTTTGTGTGATAGACTTTACTCTTTCTGAGCATTTCCAGCACTTTTCCTTTCTCTAATCTCCAGCTTGTGGACACAAGTTGTACTGAAATAAAAATGAGAACTGAGACACATGAAATTTCAGAATTACTTGCCCCTTACGCGTTAGTATAGATGTTTTACAGCCAGCCAACAGTTTTGACAGTAAAACCAAAGAAAGAGGCAACTTAAAGATCAATCATTTGATCAGAAAGCCTGTTATTTTCCTCTTGTCCAGTAACAGGTAACCCACTCTAATACTTGTATATCCTTTTATATGTGGACACTTTAAAACTGACCAGGGTACTTTCAACTGTTTGTAGGCATTGAGAGTGATGAAGAAATCAGACACCTGGATGAAGAAATAAAAGAACTGAATGAATCCAATCTTAAAATTGAAGCTGACATGATGAAACTTCAAACGCAGGTATATCCTCAAAGCAAAGAGTTCAAACTTTTCTTATACATCTAAATGTTATATTTAAAGACATTTATTCTTGTGCACACATGTTTTCCCACGCTCTGCAGCTTTTAAGAATGCCGAAGTCCTACCTTTTTTTGTAAAGGGTTTTTTTTTTTTTTCTGTAAATAAGAATCAATGAAATCAAGAATCCTTGGTATTGTCATGAATATCTGCAACAGGATAAGCTTAAGAGAGTTTGGAGCTAATCTTGGCAAGCAGGAAAACCATATTTACTAAACAAAACATGATTTGTTAACCAATCTTATGTTGACCAAACTATACAGAATCTCATGACTGCCACAAGAACTTCCACCCTTACACTGTTATGCAAGTTGATTATGTTTCCATCTCTCTGTGCCTTAGAAAATTTCTCTGCTTCACCCAGTGGGTACACTGTCAGTTATTCAAAGAGTTTGAATTTTGCCTCCCAGCAACACCTGGTAAAGAATGGATGACTTTTGCTGACCTGTAGAGCAGATTAGCTTGATGGGGAGTTACAGAAGTGAGGAATTTTCTTTCATTCTTTTGTATTCCAGGAAGAGTAAATTAGCCTTAAGGTGCTGATTGTAGTTCTATGGAATGAGTTGAATATGTTCATCCATACAGAGACTGCCATATACACCTGGTAGTTCACCCCATAAACCAAGAAAAAGCAAGAGCAGGAACCTGTTAAATATATTAGGTGCAGTGAGACATCAGGAAAAAAAATATTCCTAAGTAAGTGGAAACAGATCTGGAAACCCAGTATAAGTCTGAACACACCAAAACAACCTGAGTGTAACACAGTACACCCCTCTGTATTGGCACCACATTGGAACCTGCACTGTTTTTATAATAGCCACAGCTTTTATGATCTAAATATGAGCAAAAGTTATCTCACTTGTGCTGAATCCAAATTGCCTGGCCTCATGACGCAGAGTTTGTGGGACATCCATCCCAGACTGCACTGCAATCTTTTCAATATTTCTGGACACTTTTTTTGATCTCTTCTCAGAGATCACTGTGCTCTTGGTACAGATACAATAAATTTCTYGATTTATGCAAGCACAGGTTTCCTCTCCTCTGAATTTCTGCCTGCTGAAGGCAGTCCAACCAGCAGCTCTTGAATTTAACTGCATTTGAAGGAGCAGGTCCCATAAGTAGCTTTGCTCTGCCTCCTTTCAAACTAACTTGCCCAAGTGTTAGGCTTCTGTCAGCACTCCCCAGAAGGAAAGTTGTAGTGGATTTTCCTGGCACTTCATCACCTCAGGCAGACACAAAGGAATTGTGCAGGGTGAGGATATTCTCCGTGTGCGACGGTATATTCCAGGATAGTAAAGGGAGCTAAACTGGTCACAGCAAGAGGCAGACCTAAGCAGTGCAGAGGCACGTAATCTTGATGAGAAGCGGGTGGCTGCAATGCCTGTGGACAGGACTCTGCAACTTGTGCAGCCACCAGCAGTAATCCTATGGCCATGAGCACCTTTCTGACAGGGAGTTTCCATGTGAACTTAAAGTATATGAGCTCAGAGGGAATATGACTTCTTCCTGCGGTCAATGTTCTGTGGAGCAATTTCTCCTTAATCATAAAAGTATCTTCACTTCCATTCCATTGTGTGTCCTGTGACAGTTTTGTGACTGTCAGCTTGGGTTCATTTCACACCAAGAGTCCCTTTGTTTGTGTGTGACTTTTAGATCACATCTATGGAAAGCAATTTGAAAACAATAGAAGAAGAGAACAAACTTATAGAGCAGAACAACGAGAGCCTGCTGAAGGAGTTAGCTGGCTTGAGCCAAGCCCTCATCTCCAGCCTTGCTGACATTCAGCTTCCACAGATGGTAAGACCACAGCCAGGAGCTTCACACCTTCTTTGGGATTCTTTTGCCAGCACCTGAAGCAGATGAGCAAGCTCAGGAAGCAGCAGGAGTGCTGTAGGTGCATTAGCAAAGAGCTCTGCTTAGACTAATTTACTCTTCAGAGATGCTAGATGAGTGACCCTGGGGAGCTCTGCTTGCTCACACTCAGTTGCTTTCAGGACTGTGCTGACCCTGTTGTCTCTGCCCTGTACAACATTGAGCAAGAGATACTTTTCTCTGGTCTCCCTCTCTGACTGTTCATCATGTACGAGGCATTAGAACTGCATGACAGAGAATCCCCAGGGTTATTTTGTTCACATATCAAAATGTTCACCTATGTGATCCAATTCAGTGCTGTGATTTTTCTGGAGAGAGCAAAGCTCAGCCTATGGCTCAGAACCTCCAGGTTCTTCTTGTCCTGCTTGCAGACACAAGCCAAATCCACCAAGATACCTAGATCTCTAGATCCACCAACACACGAGCCTCCCTTCCCTTCTGCAAACTGTCCCTTAATTTGGATAACTGTCATGTTTTGGTATTAGCCCCGCTGCCATGTCACTGCTTTTCCATGCTTTGGGATTGGTTGTGGATTTTTTTAATTATTATTATTGTTATTATTATTATTATTTTCCTTAATTTTATATCCTACAATTATAATCTTTTTTGTCTTCATTTAGGGGCCAATCAGTGAGCAGAATTTCGAAGCATATGTAAATACACTCACAGACATGTACAGCAATCTGGAACGGGACTATTCCCCCGAATGCAAAGCTCTGCTGGAAAGTATCAAACAGGCAGTGAAGGGCATCCATGTGTAGGATGTGAAAGCTGCTGGGCAACAGAAATTACTTAACAGCAGTAAACTCCAGATGGATCTGTTAGGAGTTCATGTACTGCTAAAGGGTGTAGGTTGCCATGCTGCATTTACAATTGCAACATTGCACTAATTTTTTTCCCAGCTGACATAAAAAAGGAAAAAAACCACAACAGACTATTTGTATTAACAGCAATGCACTCTGTTAGTATATTGTATTTATTTCAGTACGATTCCTTTTTTTTTCTTCTTTTGCACTCAGTTTTTGTAAAGTGAATGTAAAAAAGTGTGTGCAACTATTTTTTATATTTTTTATTTATTTCTAATCAAAGAGTTGTTTTTTTTATCTTTTAACAGCATTTTTGCGGCCTGCCATATTTTTACAAATGTGTTTATTAATTTATTTTCCAATAGGATTTTAAATAGACTGAAAGTTATACTGTAAATTAAATAACTTGCTGGGTTTGTACAGGAAGAAAAAAACTATGAAAGTTACAAATGACAAATGACTGAACTGTGGTTCCAGTTTTATTTTCCTCACATCCTGCTTTTTTATAATGGCTTTGTATCAGAAATGGGTTTGCAGTAACATGAGATGTGAAGATGCATGGAATGAGAAGATAAATGGTGCCCACTAGTGGGTAACTTGGGCTCTTAAAAGCACAGTATGCTGGAAAACAGTGTGTTAAAGAATACGTTAGCAATAATGAAATATAGCAATCAGCAAAGCACTTGGCTGTGTGATTTAGCCTATGCGAATGGTTATTTAAAATGTTTCAGGAGAACTTCAGAATTATTTTAATAATATAATTTTTTTTGCAGTTTAGTTCATGGAAAGAAAGAATGATAAAACAAGAAAAAATAATTTGATAGGACTTGTACTTTTTCAGTACAAGATGTTGAGGTTTTAKCCAAGTGACCACTATTGCTATGGATTTGTATTTGAAAAATGCAAACACATCCCAAGCTGAAGATTTTGTACATAATAATAGTTAATCAACCACATTTCCCCTGAAATGGCATTTAATATTGGCTTGAATTCGCAGAAGCTGAAAAGGCAGCAGTCTGGAGAAGAAGGACGTGCCTCCAGCGCAGCAGTGGTTGCTTTTCTCTTTAAACGAACTGTAGCAACACAAAGATTGGTCTCTCCCCTGTTCTTGCTCACTAAGGCTAGCCAGAGGCTGACTTTGCGCCAGGCTTTCMGTAGGCTACGGAGCGCTGCAGGACRCAGGGACACAYGGAGATAGGGACACACACTCGTGCACAGCGGGACCGGTGCGTTCCTCGGCGTGTGCTTAGCCTGGGTTTGGGTTTTCCGAGTTTCTGCTCTGTCAGAAACAAGTGGTTGCTATAACAGAGGCAATGTCTATTTCAGGGATTGTAAGTACTTAAGCATTGTTTCAAAAGTTTTTTTTTATATTTATTTTTTTTAAGAAAAAGGTATAAACAACCAGCTAAACTGCCTTTTTTGTATGCACACACACCTCATGTGCATATGTGCCTCAGTGTAAATGTATACATGGATCTAGCGTGTGTTTAATTTTTCTGTGCTATAATTAAAGTGTTTATTTTTATTAGCCTCATTTATATTTAGATTGAATATGATGGCATTCACAGGCTTGACATATACAATTATATTATTACCGTTCCTGCACAAAAGTACTATTCAAAAGTGATTCAACTCTCATGCACTGTGGTCWCTGTTCTGCATTAGGTGGGGCTTGCTTTTTGTTCGAGAGTTGACTCAGCTCTCCAACTTTAGTTTAGACAGAGGAAAATGTATGTTCTTAGAAGCTGTATTTATTTTTAAATTGATTTTTCAAAAACTACCATATGTGTTGTCTAATATAAATAGGAGAACACCAAACAAAAATTTGCTATTAAAGTTATTGTACTTGCTAAAAAAAAGGCAAACATTTGCTATACTTGTTAAATGCATACAAAATGAGTTCATTCATTATGAAGACTAAAATTTAATTTACTAAATATTTTAACAAATTTGTTATATATTTTATTTAATTAAAAAGATCTCTTACTGACTTATGTATTTATTATTATGATTTATTATGGCTTCAGGTTAATTTATCTGTGTTTGGTTGTTTGCTCAGGATGTTCTGTGAAGTACATTTGTATTTATTTGCCTCCCTTGTACTTGATGTGTTTTGTAATGTGCACTGATTTTTTTCCTTTATGTTTTTCTTTTTTTGTGTTTAACTTAATTGATGAGCTATACTGTAAATTAGACCTTTTGTAAAGAGCAATGATGTATGCATTTTTTTAATTTGGAGTAGTTTGTATACTGTTTCTTCATACAATTAATATTTCTTACATCAAAGCAACAAAATTGTGTTCTGTGCTGTACATTTGGTGTATGGTAGGAAATAAAATTGGTAAAGAAACACTGCAGCAATTTGTTGGGGTTTTGAGCCTCTAGATGCTGACTTGCATTACACATTCTTAACTGCACCTGGCACTATACAATGTGTCAGATGTTTTACTTGCTTTGCGTACAAAATGTGTCATCCCTGTAAGTAAATTTCTGGTATAAATAATTTAATTAGTGTTTTACTTTGTGTATTTGAAATAAGGAGGAGAAAAATGGAAGAGCCTACGAGGTCCTTTTCTCTTCTGTAAAGGGGAAAAAAATCAAGAAAATAATCACTGCATTATTTATTGCATTCTTTTCTTGGCAGTTGCAGACTTCATTTATATTGATAAAGTAGAGGATTTGTGCTGACCTTTAACAGCTGCTAAATGATGTTTAAACATAAAAGCCATTGTGAAGTTTCCAACAGTTCAGAACCGCCCACTGTTTGAATATAATTTTCTGCTGAGATTTGCAGTGCTTAGGCATTGCACAAATAAAAATCTGCTGGTTTGAGAGAGACAAAATTTCCAGTATCTAATGGATTCCCTTTTTCACTGTTAGCTGTAGAAAAAGCAAGACAGATTTATTTAGGAATTGTGCTGATGTCTTTCCTAGTCTCAGATTCTGACTTCCCATATAAATAGGTTAAGGATAATTTTTATTGGAATATATAGCAAACTTGAAACACTTAAGTAGTGGATCAGTATTTTTTTGATCAGACACAGTCAGATCAATTCAAAATGAAGCCTTACGGTGGAAAAGCTGATATCTTCAGAGTTTAAATTTATCAGAGGTTCAATATTTCCAACATGACATGAATTCTGGATATCCTGGATAGCAGATATTCTGGATTCAAGTCTCTCAGCTTCCAYCTCTATGCTAAGAGGTTGGTTCCCAGGTGGAGTTAGACCTATCCTGGGAAGTTAGGTTCAGCTGGAGYTGAGTTTTTCTTTTTCTCCAGGAGATTTATCAAAAGACAGCACAAAACAATTCTCTAGTAACTAGTAGTGATTTAGGTAATATTTCTTAACTAATACATTTTTTCAGGATCCTTTAAAATAGCTCTTTAATTTTAGCTGTAGATCAGCAGATTTGCACACATCTACATATATTAGTCAGCAGGTGCTAAAGAGATACCTTCTTCTGACTTCTTGCACATCACAGATAAAGCAGAAACAGGGCTCCCTTAGCAATCTGTCATAGTACTAAAGATCATGGACAAAATTTTCAGACTTGTTTGGGCTCTTAAATTCAAATTACAAATTTAAAAGACTTTATTGTGAAAAAAAAACAGTTCCCCATACCTATTTTTTTAAGATCTCTGATAATTTTGAATATCTGTCACTTATAAATTATGGGAATGGCACTGACATGAGAACATTAGTTTTTATACACTCTTGAAAAAATAATACTGTATTCTCAAATGCTTCTATAAAGCTGAGACAAAGGCGTGTGAACAAACAAATAATTTTCCTAGCAGTTTTAAATCAGAAATAAGACATCCGCAAATTAATTGATTAAATTACGCTTACCTGAACACTGCACCTGGATTCGTTTTTAAACAAATTACTCTGATTAGRTTTATTTCATCAGCATTAAAATGGTAGTCTTCCTCCATTTAAAATGAATTATGCGAACAATTCATCTAGATTTATTATTAATCTAACATAGTGTATGTGTGTGTAACTTTTGCTTCAAATAACCTTTAAAACCATTCCTACCTTCTGAAATTTTCATTTTAAATAATTTATTAATTAAAGATTAATACTTTATATTGATGCCTATAGTAGGTAATGAAAAGTTATTAATTCAGTAAAAAAATATGTAAAATATATTGATTGAATTAACTTAATTGGAATTCAAACTTTAAATATCAAAGACAAGGAAGAATAGTCAATATTTGACACCATTCAGCTCAAGAAGACTATCCTGTCTCTTAACAGACCGTGACACAGGTTTTTGAGTCTGAGGTATAAAAATCAGATTCTGTTTTCTACTGTAATTATATTTCTATTTACCAATTAAGAATTGGTAAATTGGTAAGAATTACCAATTAAGAATTACCTCTTCTTCCTTGATGGTTTAGTGTATCTAAATAATTATATCATGATTTTTGCACTCAGAGTCTCTTCATCTTACTCACAAAATCACAGAATCACAGAATGGTTGAGGCTGGAAAGGGGACCTCTAGAGATCATCTAGTCCAACCCCCCTGCTCCAGCAGGGACACCCAGAGCACAGGGTACAGGGTGGCAGCCAGGYGGGTTTGAAGATCTCCAGAGAAGGAGACTCCACCGCCTCTCTGGGCAGCCTGTTCCAGGGCTCCGTCACCCAAAGTGCTGCCTGGGTCCAGTTTGTTGCAGAGCAAGGCCAGGGCACCCAAGGAGATGGGCCAGCAGCTCTCCCCTCTGCCCCAGGACTACATACCATCCATTACTTTTTTTTCTCTTTTTCTGTCTTAACACTCAAGGTTTTTTTATAGGAATTAGTGACTACCCAACGGCATGGAGTTAAACAGAAGTCATCTCCTTTAGT
>PTEX01000091.1:2077643-2218871 GCA_003342815.1 Eudromia elegans
CATATGTTCATATTTCCACAATGCTTGAAGTTTGCCTTACAATTTACATAGCTGCACTATGCAGAAACTGCTTGGAGATTTGCAAGGGGCAATATCCATTTCCCATGTTCATTTTGCTTGGGAGGATGAGGGATAATAAAGCTCCAGTTAGCTTTTGTGTAATGTAGGACAGTGACCTAGTTTCATTACCTTTCAGTATCTCATTCTGGCTTGGTTTTCTTTTGCCTCTTTTGCTCTAGTCTTAGACAGACAAGCTTACACATAATTTCATTAAGGATTAGTCTCATTTCCTGTCTGACTTCATGGTACAAATTGCTTCAACTGCTCTTCATTCTTAACAAATGTTCCCAAGGACGTTGTCCAAGGACATCTCAGGACTTTTCAGTTATTTAACTACAATAACTACTTTGATTGTTTTTATTGGCTCCTGAAACTATAACTGCACTAGGGTTTTTTTCCAAACCAGCTATTGGTTTTCATGGACAGTTTTACATCCCTTCAAGAGATACTAGTTTTTAGAAGCTACAAGCTGAGATATTTTGCCAAGCTGGGCAAAATATTCTCTTTCTGAATTCCTTTCATCTCAGCAATACAAATAACTAGCTATCAAGTTTTCACATTATTATTTTATAGTATTTTATGTATGTTAAGTTACCATTTATTTGCATTTACAGAGCAGCAGAAAATTCTCAGCAGGTATGTGAAGATATAGAAGAATTTAATATCATCGACATATTTAACTGAAAAAAAATTATCTGTCCAAACAATTCTCTGTTTGTCAATCTTGCTGAAGTTGGAGCTGGAGCTTAAATTATCTGGCCAACAATCTTCTTTAATTACAGTCATACAGATGATCTCACATACACCCCCTGCCTGCTTTGGACACAATAAGCAAAATCTGGATTTAAGAGCCACACTCTATGCTGATTTTAAGTGATTCAGATTTATTGGGATGAAATTCATTTGATCCTTTAGAAGCAGGATGAGCTTAGTTCCTTTGGGAGGGACTTGTCTAGAACTGGGAAATAAAATCAGTTTATTTAATCCCGATGTCTTGTCAAAAAGATTTTAGGGAAGGAATGAAGGTTTTAAAAAGATCATGAAAATCTATTGGGAAAAAATGTGTAAGTCAAAATCCTTAAGAGAAGAATGGAACATGATCTTCATACACTGCAGCTCAGCGCTTTCCACAAATGCTTATCACAAAAGCACTGCAGTATTGGCTGTAGCCTGAGTACATGTCTGGAGTTTTCCAGAAGCCATCACTAAACCTCATCTTAAGAATTCAAGTATAGCCCCAGTTCAGCCATTTGGGTAATTCTGAGTTGAATACTTAGGTTGAGCTCTGTTTTTACATCCACAAAACAAGGAAATGATCTGCATACGTACCATAAAGTGCTTCCAGAATGAACAATGCCAATTATAGAGCATGTAGCATATGCGTGCACACACAGTAAAAGAGAAAGAGCAAGAGCATATTTATAAGAGCATATGGTAGCTATTACTGTATGACTAGATGAGTACTATCAATTTCAAAATAGTAACTACAGTGCTTGATAAAAGATATCTGCATTACCCCACCATAAATTAAATGCCTTTATCATTATAGTTCTGATACGAGATGCTTTACTCTCTAGCTTTTGGAGCCAGGTAACCCTTTCAGGCCTGCATGATTCTGCTTTGTACTCTGTAGATTCCCCAGGAAACCCCATGTTTCCCATTTCAAACTCCATATTATTAGTTTTCATATTCAGCCCATCACTTAGGTTTGGTGCCATTATTTTTTTCTCCTAAGACATTCTCATCCTCACTTAATTCTATAATTCTTGCAGTGTTTTCCTTGAAGATATCTTCTCACTAACACTGCTACTCTGAAACTAAATTTCAGACTGCAGAAACTAAGTTTGGAAACGACAAAAGCGAAGGCTATAAAAGCAGAAGCATTTTTACTAAGGTAATTGAGTTGCTACAGATTTTGTGAAAATTCAGCTGATGGCTGGAAGTACGAAATTATCATTCCCCCTAAGAGGGAAGTGGAAGGAGGCTCAGCTGTTATATATTCCATTTGGCAAGAAGCAGCTCCCAATCAGCACAATGTACAGCTCAGCCTATTAGCAGGAGCCAAGCCAGGGAACCACAATCTCGTGCCTGATGTGGCGTTAAAAAAAAAAAAAACAACATAGGCAATGCAAGACTTATATGTGGAAATAAACAGGTGAGGAAGAAATCAGCTAAGCCAGCGGTGACTATTGTGACAGCGCTGGGGTAGAGGCGAAGGGCAGCAGTTCGTAGGGAGYCTGTTTATACCAGTTCTCCTCTTTACCAAACCGGTATATTTTACAAATTATCTATCTTTTTAATTTGTCAAAATATCCTCTCAAGCTTGTTACTGCATCTTCAAGAGCAGAGTTAYTGACACTGCATCCTCGGAAAGCACAAATGACCTCCTAGCTCTGATTCATCTGGGGAAGGTCTTGGCTTGAAGAGTTAAAGGATTTAGTTCTTGCAATGCCCTTTCAGCACACTAAGCTTTGCTGTTCTAACTCCAAGCGTAAAATCAGAAGTGCAAGAGCATCTGCCTTCATAAACCAACAAGGTTTGCTTGAGAGACTGCTGGGGACAGGAACTAGGGGCTTGCTCTGGGTCGTTTTCCCAGGCCAAGTAGCACTTCTTGGGCAACCTGACCTCAGGCCACTTCTGTGCTTTCCTACTTGTCCCCTCTCTCCGCGGAGCAGGGCTGGAGGCCACCCTTGTTCTCACAGCATGCTGAGATCTCCCTTCACCATGGGTGAACATGACTGCAACCACCACGGGCAGGGCCAGCTGCTGCGGCCCATGGCACGTCTTCCATGAGCAGATTAGGGGACGTGGTGGCACCACGCTTACCGGCCCTGCAGATAAGGTGCTGTACAAGCCCCAGTGAGTTGCAAGCACAACAGCACGGCTTTCTTATCCCGCCTGCAGGATCAGAGTTTATTTCCCCCATGCAGACAGCTTTGCACGGCCTTCCTGTTAATTAAAGTATTGATTACAATACCGCACTGTTTACATGCAAGATTTGGCATGGTCTTGGCCATTCACATGCAAATGAAGGTGTAAGCCTTTCTTTGCCCTAAAATCTGCTGATGTCAGTCTTCAATTCTACCTCAGCGTTGTAGGACATGTGGCTTTCTATAGCTTAGCTTTGATGCCCCCAAGTCATATTATCTCAATTCTGAGGTTCATTATGATAAATCTTTCACTGGTGTTAAATGAAAAAMCTTTAATTGTACTTTGCTTATTCAGCTTAGGGTTTGGATCCCAAAGGCAGCAGTTTTAATTGCATCATTTGTATAGTGGCCCAATATGTTTTGGTGTGAAAAGTGCATTATCACATTTAATTTTGCCTTATTTTTCCCATATGTTTTAGTTACACTGAAACTTCAGATGAGAAGTGATGAAGCTTTCCCACCATTTTCTCATCCTCCCTTCAATGTCTTTTTTCATGAGCTAYGACCACACTATTTTCTTTTGTTACGATCACTGAGGTTTTTGGGAGYTGTTTATTTGTAGGGTAATTCTTGTATTTATGTAGAGCAAAGCATTAGGCATTTTTATCCTCTACTTATTAACAAGCCAGATGGCACCGGCTGCTATCCACACAATTCCAATTATCAGATGGCGAACTGAAGTATATGTGGGGCAGATGAGAAGATGTGTATTAAAGAAGTATCACGGCAAATTGGCTTCTTGGACATGYTGATTTACAAAAGGGTAATAGCAATTAGAAGGTGACAGGCTGCTGCTTGATGTATAACACTGGACTGGGGTCTCAATTGTTCAGCCTCCAAAATTTTAATATTACCTCACTCTTTCTCCTATGGAAGAGTGCTTACCTCTGCAACCTTATTTAGCATTTTTYGTGCTTTATATTGCTTGTCTACTTCAGAGTAAGATGTAATCGGACTGGCTTTCAAAACCAGTCAGTAAATAAAGATATCCCAGGAAGACATAGAAAAACTGAAAATTAACATGAAAYTCGGGCATCACATTTCCTAATACATACATTCTCATATACCTATGCACACACTATGATACATAGTAATAACAGAGAACTAACACTGGAATGTAGAATCCCACATTGCTATTCCAGTGCATTTCCGTTCCAGGTCTCCTGGAACCTAGCCTAGAGTTTACAAATTACCTGTGTATTTTTTGTTTAAGGGCAACTTCCAACTTCACAWTTAAATATAAGGAGGCCTGCGCAAGTTTATCGCATTTGACTTTGTGATCTTAGAACAACTTAAGCAAATTCAGAACCTAGGCCCAGTTATTATTTTATGTGAATGCATAAGTTTCTAACATGCACTACTAATAAAGRAGCTTTAATAGATACTTTTATAATACTTCTGCTTTTTTTTTCTATCATCTGGAAGACACTATCTGTAAATTAAATGTTTTAGAGTGAAAACTATGCTGTCATGTTTCCATGCTTTTAGCCTAGAAATCATACCTATGAGTTGTCTGGGAAGATGGTAAGTTATGTGAGATTTTCTGTTTGTGTGAAATTCCTCATACACTATTTCAGGTCAAAAGTGCTAACCCAGACTGACCTGCGGCAAATCAATGTCCGCAGGTCGGACTAGCTAAACGAAAAWATATATTTTAAAAAGTAATGGTTTTCTAGATTCTGTAACTGAAGAATGCTCACGGGCTACTTGGAGGTCAACCATCCATGCTCTGTGTGGGTAGGTTTCGCAAAAGTTGGAGCCTGAAACATTTCAGATTGGATGCTACAAAGAGAGAAAATAGAGGCAATGAGGAGAAAGCCTTTTCCTTCATTAACTCCTTGCATGACGACAGTGAAAACAGATTTTCAAGTAGAGCAACATTCTTGCAGCTCTTCCTGGGTCTAACACCTTTATCCTTCATAATGTGGGAAAGTCACTTAAGGGGATGAGACTGAAACAGGAAAATATATCTGCTTTAAACTTCATTTACACTTCAAACAGTTCAGTAGGGAAAATAGTGAATGCRCAAATTCTCACTCCTATTCACACAGAAGCAAAAGGTGTGCAGGCATTTGGCTGCCATTTGGTTACACAAGCCCATGAATTGGCACTGGGAGTGTATTGACACCTCTTCTGTCTCACCTTTTGCTTGTGAAATGGGGACTAATAATGTTCCCATCTTGTTACTAGCAGTATACATGACCAACATCTACAGTGGTCTCTGGGATGCTCTTGGTGTAGTCTTAAGCATTTATCAGTGATACAACCAATAACAAWGTCTTAGGCAGTTCATACAAGGTCCAAAAAAAAAAATAAAAAAAATTTAAAAAAAAAGAGTTATTGTCCCAGGACATGTTGAAAAAATCCTCATTCCAGTAAAGGCAGCCTATTGCCTACTTTGAGTTCATGATATTCCTCAGATAAAACAGATATAAGAGCACAGCAAACTTCTCAGAACTCCAGTTCTGCTCTAGCTGACACAACAGGAGTCCAYTTGCCTGTTTCTGTATTTTTAAAATTGTCAAGGTCAAAGTCTGATTGCCTTTCTTTAAAACAAAAGGAAAGTCAACACTAAATCAGATGTTTGAAGATCACTGACATCCAAATCTGTGTCGGGCCTGGATTGCAAAGAAGTGGTTAAATCACCGAACATCTGTGTACTCACTCACGTATAGTTGCTGTTTCACCCGCAAGCAGCTGTGGAGCACACAGGCAAAAATTCTCTACATGGAGATAATTACAGTGTGCATTACAAAGAAGGCAGAGTCACAAAAGCATGCAATCAGCTTTTCTTTTCTTTTCTTTTCTTTTCTTTTCTTTTCTTTTCTTTTCTTTTCTTTTCTTTTCTTTTCTTTTCTTTTCTTTTCTTTTCTTTTCTTTTNTTTTCTTTTCTTTTCTTTTCTTTTCTTTTCTTTTCTTTTCTTTTCTTTTCTTTTCTTTTCTTTATTATTTTAATCTTTATCTGGAATAGGGCAGCCCTTCTAGATCCAAGGCTAATATTCATAAAACGGACTTCTTAGTGAAAATAAAGAAAGATCTAATCAGATCCAAATAAGACTAGCAAGTCACTTACTGAGTTGAAAACTTTTCCTAAGGTCATATTTTCGGGTCTCAGTTCTGCTACAGAAGCAATGATTAAGAACTACCCTGGGCTCCCAAACTCTTCCAGACTGAAATATGATTGATTATCCATGGATTTGCAGCTTGCTTTAATAAGATTTTATTACTCACCCTACATGCCTGCTCTGTCTTAGGCTGAAACAAATAGCCATCATATTGCTATCACTTGCTACTGGGCTAGTTGTGAAAGCTGAGCATTCTTGTCAAGAGATTGTTATCTTTTCATGGCTTATGTTACTCTTTCAGCATCTTGGTCGCATCTTTGCATGAATATTATTGCAGCCACAAAATAAGAAAAGCTAATAATGAAATATCTCACCCAAGGCAAGAAGACACGCACCACAGAAAGCTTACAAAGTAGAGCTTAAATGAGATAATATGGGATTTAATTAATGTGCAAGCCTTGTATGCTTGTACAAGACTCTTTTTCCTGCATTCAGTATCTCGGAAGTCAACTTTCCTCTTTGTTGTTAGGAGMTGAAAGGCATTCAGGTATGAAACAAGGGCTTACTTGGGTTAATTTTGATCCTTTCAATCTGTTATTTGAAAGCTAACATATTGGATTTTGGAATAAGACTGTGCCAGCACAGTGTTTTGGGGATCAGCCTCTATTCATACAACCACAGAGCAGAGTCTCACCTTAGCTAGATACTGGACTGTGACAGGAGCTAATTTGTCATAAARAACAAGAATTATGACAAAATACAATAAAAATTGTGTCTGTCTTCAAATCCCAAATCTTATTGTAACATGGTTGTTATCACAAGGATTTTAGTACAGTAAAAAATGGCCATTACACGACAAATACATCCTTGTAGATATACTTCTCTTTTTCCCTAAATGATAGTTTGTTTTATGTGTTTACATGATATTTGCAGTGAAAAGAGAAGAAATCAAGTCACTACTACTTCTTACCACCTGTGGGCCTTGTTTTCACACCTGAACTTAGTGTGCAACTGTGCTCTATTCACTGCCTACACAAGACCCAAAATTTCGGATTTTTTTTCTGGGGAGGAAGACACTAAGCAAAACAAAATTTGTAAGAGGGAGGAAAAAAAGAGGAAAGATAGGTCACTCTGAAAGCAAACCAGCTGTCAA
The DNA here is from genome assembly GCA_003342815.1 of Eudromia elegans. NCBI lineage: Eukaryota > Metazoa > Chordata > Aves > Tinamiformes > Tinamidae > Eudromia > Eudromia elegans. Next base: position 2,084,852 of record PTEX01000091.1, read on the forward strand.
GGTATTGCTTGTTCCCTGAACAGCTATGGAGAAGCATTGTTTTGATAGAATGATTGCAAATCTGGGATCACGGCATTATGCTTCGTACACAAGAGTAAAATAAGAAAAAGGCAGGTTAGGTTGAGGAAATCCTTTCCAAAGGTGAGACTGAGACTGGAGCACTGGAGCAGGATCTGTGCTTCTGTGCTACCCCTGAACCAAGAAGCACTGGCTCCCCAAAACACCGGTTTGTTAGTCGGGGGTCAGACCTTCACAGTTCTCAGCTTTGGCCTGCATGGCAAATGGCTTATAACACATGCAGAGACTTTGGTGGGTCCATGTCTGCCCACACAGCCGTGTTCCTGATATGTGCCTCATGCTCCTACAGCTCCCAGGAGCTTCCAGGAGACCCTTCCTGGTCAATAATATGAAGAGACCTGTAAAAACCCATTGGACTTGCAATAAGTTTATGTTAGCTTAGATTCGTACTGAGTATAAACCTTTTATTTCAACCTCTACAGCAGAAAAACAGAATTTGGCAAGATGCTGAAATAAGTTAGTCTGAATTAAATACAGTTGTTCTGCTGACCTTAATGGTGCTATTCACATGCTTTCAGCAAGGACTGCTCTGAAGTACTTTGCTGAATCAGCTCTTACCCCTCTACTAAAATATAACAGTGATTTCCCTAATCAAGGCCAATGCCAAGCTCTGGTGCATCCCTCCCAGGAGTCAAGATATGAGGCCACTGCTGCTGTGTGTAGCAGTTGGCATTGCAGCTCCTCTTCCCAGGCCTGCTGAAGATGAGCAGGAAGCATCCACACAAATTGGCTCGTGCAGCTTCTTTAATAATTCATGTATTTTTGCTCTCTTCTATAGTTAATGAACCTCCCCCACTCTTACCCTCATTCTCTCTCCCTCTCCCATTCAGTCAGTTTGTTGTGGTTTCATGTATCTAATCCATCTGTCACTCGATTATAGCTATCGAGCACCTGTTATGGATTTCTAGAGTTTCATTCAAGCTGTTGACAAGTTATTCACAAATTGGCCCTTGTCATACTGTCATCGTGTGGAGTGCACTTTAGTGAATTCTTTTGGGTACACAAAATAATGAGCATAAGACAGCAAGGCTTCTGAATTAAGCAGTTTCATGTCCCCAATATTTAAAGAACCATTAACAGATTGGAAGTTTCTTGTTGGTGATATATTTTTCAGACCTTTTTGATAAAATATTTTGTCTTCTCCATCCAGATCCTTTTACATGAATAATCACAACATAACTTGCTTGAGTTGTCAGGGTGAACTAGGTTGACAATGGTTGACACCTTATTTTATGCAGCCTGTGTTGCAGATGTGACAACACGACTGCTGCTTCCCCTGCACAGTCTTCCTTGCATAGTCTGGTTTTATACCAGCAAGGAAAGCAGAGAAGTAGGTGGCTAGCTCCCCTCCTTAGATATCAAGCTCTTCTCCTCGTCTAATTATTTGCTTTACTTTTCCCTCTCGGGAAGAAGTCAGGTACCAGAGACAACAAGCAAATCTGTGAAAGGGTGCAGTATCTCCTGAAGTGTTCACCCTTAAGAAGAGTTAAGGTAAAAAGCAGGGTTAGCTATATTTAATGTTTAGAGCCTAGAAAAGTTCTCACTTTTCTTACAAAATTTCAAAAATCTCAGCAGCAAGAGGTCTAGAAATGAATAGTTTTAACTTCTGCTTCCATTGTCTTTCTGATTACTCATTACCACCTGGGCCTTTTGTCTTCCATTGCCCATAAAGTTTGTAGCTTCTTATTGTTCTCTGCCACCATTTGCTAGATCCTCTTGCCGCTGTAAACAAGTTTTTAGTGTGTAGTAAGGATCCTGTAAGTAACATAGTATCAGAATACTATAAACTAAAGGAGAATTCTAAAAATATTCCCATATTGCAGGGTAGTCATGGTATAGAGGAATGCATTTAAAAATAAATCCAGAGTGATTGATATGTTTGCAGTTATGAAAGGCACTATTTATATGCAATTTGGCTGGAAGCAAGTAAATGTGGTGCATGCGTATCTGTATATTTAAATCTATTTTGCATCAATAAGCATATGTATGCTTTTCTAGGGATGTCGGTGAATCCTTTGAATAAGATTCCATAGCTTCACTGCTTTGATCTTTGAAAAACAATTTATATTTATTCAAAATAAGAGAGATAAAGTTTAGTAATTGTCTAGACTCGTTAGAGTTTTAAAAACTAGAAAAAAAAMCCCATACCTGGGAAGTGCAGAGTGGCTACATAACTTCTGGTCACTTACTTGATTTCTTACTGCTTAGGGTTATGATATTTTCCTTTGCGGTATTGCAGAAAGAACCTCCCACTCTGATCACTGCACTGGTAAACCAATAGGTGGCAGGACTTCAAAGCAAACTGTAAAATAACAGAGCAACGTTACACCATAAAACAGCTTAAATTAGAAACTGCAGCTGTCTCGAGCCGAACAGTTAACTCAGAAGCAACAGGCATTCTGCCCTGAAGTTTTTCAAATATATGATTCAGTGTTCACACTGTGGACTGCAAATCAGATACCCRTAAGTTCTGTTCCTACTTTTGAAAATTAAAAGGCAGGGGAGAATTACGGTTCTGTTTGTTAAGGACTTAGATGTTCAAAGATACAGACAGGTACCCAAGATTTTTGAAGGGTGTAAGATCCAGTTTTCCAGAAATAGATGCCTAAATATTTACTTACTTATGCTAAGGTGATACTGCTATGTCCAAACACCTTTAAGATTATAAGTCTAAGTAGGTTATGATAATAAAATTCATTTCTGAAAACAATTTATTTCTTCCAAGCCAGRTCATAAGGGCAGGTAAAGCACCCAAAGAGGATCCACTAAGCATTTTAAAGCTATGATGTCATCATTGCAGTTTAAACCATAACCGTCATTCAGTAATAACACCTTCCTACTTGCTGCTATGGGATGCATTCAGGCCAGCCTAATCACAGTTGCAGGTCCCCAAGCAGAAGAATAAATAGAGAGGAGGAGAACCCAGTGCCACCCTCTACAGTAGCTGGAGACCTGCAGAAGCAGCACAATATCGAGATTGTATTTGAGACAGGCAGAGGTTTTGACAACTAGGGCATGGACTGCTTAAAGGGTTGCCTTGGCTGCAATGCTGGGGTCCAGCATGAAGCTCTCAGCTAAGAAGCCTGGGTGAGAACAGCCCCCTCTACACTGGCAGCACATCAGTTGCTCAGATACATAAGCCCCATTCTTTAGTCTTTCACTATTGAATAATTGAGGCAACTCCCTGCTCAGCTGTTTGCCTTAAAAAGCTGAAAATCCCTTTCTTACAAGCTTAGCAATTCCCACATAGGGATCTCGAGCTGCAGATAGCCAGGCAAGTTGGTATTGGAATGGCAAGCTGCAAGCTGCCCAGGAGTTGTGTAGGTCTTGCCTGCCAAACAACACTGAAAATCATCTAAATAAATCCCTTCAAATCCTAAATCTTGTTGGCTTCAATTAAGCCAGGCTATGGAGGCTTAAATCACTTTCAAAATTATGTAGGATCCTAAGTCACTTATTATTTCCTTTGAAAAATTTACCCTTGCTCTTAAAGGGCAAGCCCTTGAAAGTGAATTCTTTCRCAAATGTCAATGTTAACATTGCAAAATTATTCATGAAGTTTGCATGAATAAAGAAATATTCACAGAAAAAATACTATCACCRTCTGTCTCAATAAAAAAGAAAGCAGAAAACAAGAAGGTATTTGGATTTTTTCGAAGAATCACTTTTTAATTAATAGGGCTTTTATTTTTTTTTTTAATACATAAATAATGCATTCCTTCTGTTTTTTTTTTAGAACACATGAAAATTATAAATTCTCTAACTATCTCTAAATATCTCATACATGTTCTGTGCATGTGTTAGGCCTTAAAATGTTTTCTTGAATGATGCCAAAAAGATGTCTCACTTGTTCAGCAGGTGTATAACTGCTGAAGCATCTTATTGAAAGAAGCCTCCAACACCCTTCGTCTTACTTCTGTATGAAAGAACAATAGAAGTATTATAAAAATTATGTATATTACTTCCATTTCCATTAAGTGCTATTCTTTCTTTTGTATTCAGTGATGAGGTTTGCGGATGTTCCTTCCTACTCTCAAATGATTCAGGAAGGGAGTATTTCTCAGGAAAGTAGTGTTTATTCCCCCCACTTAGAGTAACTGTTGAGGATCAATGACAGAACAGGAGGACTCAGTGCTGGTGAGGCCACCCCACATACTGTGCTCAGTTTTGGGCCCTTCACTAAAGGAAAGACATGGAAGATCTGGAGGGTGTCCAAAGAAGGGCAACAAAGCAGCTGAAGGGGCTGGAGCACAGTCTTTATGAGGAGCAGCTGAGGAAGCTGGGGTTATTTAGTGGGGATGAGAAGATTCTGGGGAGACCTTATTGYTCTCTACAACTACCTGAGAAGAGGTTGTAGTGAGGCAGGGGTCGATCTCTTCTCCAGAATAATTACGGATAGGACAAGAGAAAACGGCCTTAAGTTGCACCGGGAAGGCTCAGGTTATTAGGAAAAAATTCTATATGGAAAGAGTAGTCAAGCATTGGAACAGGCTGCCCAGGRAAGTGGTGCAGTCACTGTCCCTTGCAGTGTTCAAAAAACGTGTAGGTGAGGCACTTAGGGACATGGTTTAGTAGGCACAGTGTTGAAATCTTTAAAGTTGGACRCAGTGATCTTGAAGGTCTTTTCCAAATGATGATTCTATGAATCTGTGCTGGTTTCACCACTGAAAGGTCAGCACAACTCTCATTTCTCTACGTGGTTCATATGTTACTGCATTTCCATATTCTGTCCTTGTGACAGGATTCGAGGCCAAGCACATCACCCTCTGTGAAGACTGCTTAGCAGCCCTGCTTTCTTTGTGTGTCTATGTTATTTCCCTCAGAACGCCCTTCCTMTTAGCCATTCTCAAGCACTTTAAAAACAAGCTTTTCTCTTCAAATAGTTTGGGCTCCTTGTATGTTTCTGTATGTAAATAAACATGTTTTAATCTCTTCCCGTTTTCATTGTTACACTCCATGATATCATCTTCTTAAAAAGATGTTTTTTCTACACTCTAGGAAAACCACCACCACCAAATTGATCCACTCTTTTTCCAGCAGCTCACATAGCTCTCAGGAACTCAAACCAGAGAAGAAAAAAGTAAGCAGARCCAAAAGCAAAATATAATTTTTATGAGATCTTCTCATGCAGTGAAGATTTATTCATTCTTTCCCATACACACAATTACTGTACTGTGGTGGTTTTACTGAAGATAACTGTAATAGTTCCCCTGCCATGTTTTTCCATTACTTCTCTTAATACTGAGGAAATGCTCAGAATCACATGCCCTGAGATAATGTGTGTGTGCTCTCTTTCTTTTACAAGGTTTGTGTTCGTCAAACGCTGGTGGCCTAGGGAAAGTAGATCTGACTTTAGAGTAGGTTTGAATTTGCAGAGAACAAAGGCTCCCAAATGCATTGTTAGGGAATTCCTGGGTGTTGGAGGACAAGAAARCCATCCCTACTTACATTTTGACAGGTCCTGCAGAAGAACTGCATTGGTGATAAATAGCCTATGTATACAAATAAATCTGTGCTGCATCACTTTCCTTGTCGGGGGTTTGCTCAAGAGAAAATCTATTATTTTTAGTGCATTTTCCCCCCATGAGGCTTAGAGAAAACCAAAACGCTAGAATACAAACAATATAATGGTGCTAAAAGAATGTATATTTGTGTAAATATTTTTTTTTACTTAATAAGATTTGAAGTTCATCTTAAACCTTAGCTAATTGCTAATTGTGTAGACTATTTTGTCATGAGTGTCTATAAAAATATTAAAAATCTTATCATAAGTAGCAGCTAAAGACTATAACTACTTCTATACGGTCATCAGAATGTATCACCACTTATATATATGTATACATATATGCATTTGTATATTAGCTGAACAACTATTATATATACATTACTTTTAATGGTTTTGTAGTTATACATTAGTTTAAATACATGTATGAGATGATTAAGGTTTGACAGAGGAAGTTTTGAATCTTTAGTAGATCTTCTACACTGCAGGGAGAGTACTTTTTTTCTTATATAAACTTGATGTCAGTCAAAGCCACCATACAAAGGATTTCTTCTAATCCAGTTGCATAAGAACACAGTATTATAATAATTCAGGTAATGGTAAGATTCTTTTTCAATGGTTTCTCGAATGAAAAGGCTTCCTTTCTGAATAAATCTTCATTTAAAAAGCTTTCATCATATCTATGCACTGATCTTTCAGCAAACGTAGGATGAGTTGCTATTTAAGGTTTTTAAGGACATTATTGGTGAGTGCATTTTTTTAATTTTAATTTTCATGCTACTTTGCTTTTGATTATGCACTAGGGATATTTTTAGATTATTGATGACTGCACCATCTGGCTGTATTCTATTAATACCARTATAACTGAGTTTTGAAAACTCTCCTTTAGTACAGGCCCTTAGGCAATATCAACTTCCACAGTTAGAACAGGTATTCTAGAATGAATGACCTTAGTTGCCTTACTTACACAAAGTAATTGGAAGCATTTTAAGCAGTATTTCTACCTGTACTTTCTCACAGTTGTGTACATGGGGTTTCAAGGTGAGGACAATGAGATACAGATTTCAAGGTTAACTATCCTGCATCTTCCACTAAGTGAATCTAGCTGCATTTTGCTGAACACAGGATTTTCACGTTGACATCCCCAAGCACCAATTACATGATCCAAAGAAATGCTGAAGGACCTTCCTTGGTATAAAGAGCTGCAAGAGCACTCTCACTAAGGAAGCAAAAGTTCAGAGTTAGATTCATCAGTCAAGTGGTGGAGGTAGACTTGGATAACATCCTGATTTTCCCGTGTGTCAGGCTTCTTCCTTTACTTTTAGCAGGTGATCAAAGAACAGAGGTGAGAGCTCTCTGRGCTTTATGGAACTCTGTGACTCATTTGTGCTCTGGCACCTTGTCTAGAGGAGAAACTTGGATTAAATCATTGTTGACTTGCACAGTGCTACATTTTATTTTCATTGGTAATAATTCAACTCCTTAAGAAACTATAACCTTTYATTCTCAGATCTATGACATTTCTTATTGACTTTTTATGAGAAGGATTTAGTCCAATTGCTTCCAAATACACCAAGAGGTGTTTTGATACTATACCACTCAGTATTCAGGAATCTAAACTCAAAAGCTATTTACAGACTCAGAGCAAGTGAATTGCAAATAGCTATTGCTCTTCTGCTACTATGTGGTGCTAAGCAAGTACTTAAAAAAAAAATTAAAAAAMCCCTTAGTAACACTGGGAAATTCATAATGAGAGAAAAGATTTAWTTCCAATTTTGAAAAAGTGATATGAATCCTCTGTTGCGCTGAGCTCAGAACCAAGAAAATTATAGCAATCTTACATCACCTGTATATATAAAGTATGTACATATGTAAAGATATCTATATAGATAAGATAGGTTGCTACTCAGATAGATATACAGATRGACAGACAAAGGAGCACTTAAGAGAGGTGATAACAGGATATGAACCAAGTCAGCTTGGGATATCTCGCCTGTGGCAGCTGCAGAATTAAGTCCATTATCTGTGGCAGGAGCAGGCATTACCGCCACTTATTCAGTCACAGCAGAAAAACAGTTGTCTAAAAACATATTATATTATCTTTGTGTTGGTTACAAACCCCTGACTATAATTCTTATGGAAATTATTTTTATCTCCTTCAAAGAGAAAATGTTTTGGAAACTCCCTGTGGATTCCTTAGGCTGTTGGTTCATTATATGGATTACTCCTGCGGTGTTTTGGGCTCCCACACTCTGGACTGAGTTTTGATTCTATATCTATCTGCATTTCTTTGTTTCACTGCCTTTTGCTTTTTCCAACCCACATTTTTCCCCACTGGGAAGTAAATTGTTTCATATTTTTCCTTTGAAGCTAAGGTTCCTTAAGTAACTTCCATTGAGTTTTTCCAAATCAGGTTCCATTAGCAGAACAAAAATGAAAACAATTCCTGCTGCGGTAAGCCTTAAGAAATGGGTTGTGTAATGAAACAAGAGAATGGATGACTGACAGTTAAGTATTCAGTAGGGTTTAGCCCACTTAACAAAGCCTGCATATATACAAAAAAGAAAAAAAGAAACACAAACAAATAGACTCCCAGGTCTTTCCTAGCCTCAGCAAATAGCTAACAGTCTTTCTTGGTGCAAAGTAGAAGTAACTTTAGAACTACTCTTGCAACTCTGTTTTGGACCAAAGTACAATGAATAAGAAATAAGAGGGGAAGAGCAAAGGAGGGTATTGGAAAAAGCACTGAAGTAGAGATAAGAAATATCTGAGCATTTCTATAGGAAACTGGCTTGGTGCCAGCTGGGCTCTTTCACACACACTCACCAGTCTAGGTCCAGCAGAGCTACTGCAGTGGGTGGCTCCCACAGCAGCTAATTCTTYATGATGGGGAAAGGCTTCTAAGCAAAGYTGAAACATGGCACCGATTCAAGAGSTAAGTTCAAAACCAGCACTGCCATGAAACAAATAATCCTCCCACAGCATGCATCATGACGGACTGCTGTTCAGGAATGTTGTTTGGGCAGGAATTGGGCAGGAATCGGGTAGTTTGGTCCAGCTCATGTTACTACCTCTGGCATCTCATTTAGTTATGGCAGACACAGGCTTSCTCTTCAGAGGGCTGCATGGATGTATCTACCTTACAGCTTTAGCAAGGGACCCACCTAACTCCCTGTGTTTTCCCCAGATGTGACACTCTCTGGATCTTGGGTGTTACAAAGCACAAGGAGGAACAGCAATGCTGCAAGTTGTGAGGACAGATGTACCATAGTCCCACATGATAAARCCTGCTGGGCAATGTGGCCTAAAATGAGGCTGTGCAGAGTGAGAAGGATGTCTTAKTACTGTGCTGCTTATTGTAGGATATGTTGGGCACCCCACTGCAGATGTGCYGGGCACCTAAAAGAACCCAATTCAAGGAGATCTGATGTTTTAGTCAAAAGGTTGACATTTTCTGAAAGTCTGTCTTTGTGATGTCTCAAACAGTTACACAAGATCCRGAGTGACAGTAGCCACTAGATGATTTTAAAAAGCGTGGTCTGAGCTTTATGAAATCTCATAGCCCTCTCAGTTAGCTGCTAACCTGTTAAAATGATGATCATCCAAAATACGATGCATGTGATTTTTCAGGGCGATTTTAATGTATTAGCTGATTTCTTTATGAGAGTGTAGTGTTATGAGCAGAGATTTGCATTTGATGAGGAAATGAATTATATTTAAAAGGAGTGTGCTGACCTTTCAGTCCTGGAGAAGTTTAGAGGGGGTTCATATGCAATATTAAATGAATTGTATTATCATGCAAAATGTTCCGATGAGATCTCAGAGTCTGTATGCTATTATAGGTCAGCGTAGTTTTTATAAGCAGTGAACACTTGCAGTGGTCACAGCTTTAGAGGAAATTGAAAGCCTGTGACATTCCATGTGACACAACCTTTCATTTGCATTTTTTTCATCCCAAATTGTATACTAGYATCTACCACATTTTGAATACCTGTCTTCAGATTCCTCAAAGTTCCAGCTCAAAATCTAAGGAGAGTGAAACGCGGGCACTCAAAGTACGTCCATACCTACCCCACCAATAAGGAAGACAWAAAAAGCCCAACTTGCACTGAAAATTACCTGTTTAGTGCTCTTCTGTAATTCTTTATCTAGCAGTAAGACGTGACTCGCTCAAACCTCATCCTACATATGTGTTTTGATGAAGGCAAGATGAAAAACCTCTGAGCTGGAGAAACCATAAAGGAATTGCTATGCAATGAGATGAGATGAGGGGAATTGTGCTTTCTGGTTAGGCCTGAAACACATTTTTTGTTGACAGCACTTTTGGATGGSTTTTTAGCGGATAGATGGTCCACACAGTCTCCATCTTGAAAAGAAATGTGTTTCTCTTCTTACTCTCCTGTATAACCAGAATGGGTAGACGAATAATTAGATATTATTTAATGAAATAGAAATGTTAACCTCTGTATGTGCTATAGAAAGCACTGTGTTCTCCTCAGCTTGGAGAATATGACCTTAAATAAAGCTGCAGTATTTACTATTCAGTCATCTATGCTAACTTGATAGGAAACAGGACCAACAATCAAAAGTGGCACTCTAGCAAAGGAAAACATTTGGGAGCCACCAACATAGGTTATTGAACTCCTCTTTTTTTTTTACCCAATATTTTTCCTAGTTAAACTTTAATCCCAGCCTTACAATCTGCTAATGCAGTAGCTGGCAAGGTAGAAAAATTATAAGTAGTATATTTATTAATTTTTGTATTAATTGTATTTTTTATTATTATTATTCCTACGTGGGAAGCTGTAAACCAACTTCCTACATTCTGTAAGTCTTGCAGTATGCAGGAGGGCATTATTTTTATTTTTGTTCAAGCTGTAGTAATTCACACTCATCTCATTGCCAGCATTAAATAATGTGGCAAGATAGGCTCAGGCAGTCTTTGTTCAGAAAAAATGTATGTTATTCAAATCACCGGACTGCCACAGGTTTTCACAAGGAGCTACTCTCTAGCCTAGTAGTGCTATTAGAAAATGTTTCATATGCAGGAGTTCTATTGCTTTTCTCTATTTCACTTCACCATGCTCCATATGTAATTCTTTTTTTCTGTAATTGTCCTTAAAATGTTTACAACCATATCAGTTCTTGGAAGAATTTGAGTTCCAGTGATAAATAGAGAGTCTCTGGCTAAATAAGGATAAATTTGACTGTAATTGGAATGAAAACCAAAAATTGGAAGGAAAATCATTTTTTATCAGTTGAGTGTATCTTAGCCTCTTTGCTTTTTATCTGCCAGCTGCAGCAGAAATGGAGAAAGAAAAAAAAGCTCTTTGTCCTGAGCATCTCTCATCAGGTATGGGTAGAGGGAATTTCTCTGTAGGAGATATGTATAGCAGTCACCTAAGGAGATGCTCTAACCACTCAGCTATAGGACCACTTTTACTACTTCCTCCCACTCACTGCATAAAATGATCACAACTATATTTTTGTGGTGAAGTCCTCCATGCAAGGCATTTACTGAAACAAACAAACAAGGAAAACAAACAAACGAACAAACAAACAAAATATCTGATTGGCAGAATCTGGGCAAAGTGGACTAAAACCTGCTTTTTGGATCCTAGCAATAGCCTAGGTAGGAGATGGGCACTCAACTGCACAAATAAAAGCATTTCTGGGTAAGCACAAAAGCAGAGCACTASCTATCTTGAGAACTTCCAAGTCAAACAGGGTTGAAGCTATTAAACTTAAATATTTCCAGGATTAAGAGGATTTTTGGTCTCTGTTTGGGATTTGGGGACCCTTAATTCTAGCCAAGCCCTTCTGGAGGATTTCCTTAAACTGCATAGCAGGTATTCATTTCAACTAATTACAGACAATCTGTTCTGGAGAAACCGAGTATTAGTACAGGACTGAAATGTAATAGAAGACACATCCGAGCATCTGTGAAACATTTCTGCTTTCAAAAGCATCAGAAACTATTACTTGTTATTTTAAGGAATCTGAAATTATCTGATAATTCAAGCAGTCCTTCCCTAAACCTTCAAAATCCACAAAGTTAGCTCCTAGCTCTCAGCATCTTGTCCTTTTAGAGAATTTTCTCTGATATATTTTCTGTGCATAAATATCAGCCCACCAAAATGAAAACAAGGCAATCATTAGAGGGTCTCAATTTCCAGTGGTTGGAGTGCAACATGAAAATTTCAGGTTGCAACATCAACAGCTAATGTTCAGAATCTATAAAAAAAGACACCTAATAGACATGAAGGAGTTAGCCTAATCTGGAAGTATTACCCACATACTAATTGGTGCTTTTGTGCAGGTCTGTCTTGATCCAAATGTCTAACATTTTTAGAGCCTCCACTCCATGAAGTTAAAAAAAAGATTGTATAAAAATAGAAAACCTAAAATATCATTTGTTCTTAATGAATTTCGTACAAACTAAATAAAATACTGAGACTAAAAATAAATCGCTGCTTAATATTTTATTAGTCTTGTAGTTTTAGTATATCTATTTCTTAAAATGTCAAAAAATAAACAGTTGACTATAGAAAACTAATGAAGCTTTAGGATTCATTCAAAATATGCAGGAGTGTGATAAGCTTTAATGTACTTAGTASTTAGAAAAAATAAAATAAAAGAGGCATTTATGGAAGGAGAAATATGATGAAATGATGATAGACATTGATGTATTTATTACTCAAAAAAAAGGCATTAACAATTTTAAAGCTAAAMATACCCATTAGTTGGCTTACTTGTTTCCAGCTGAAATGTTCTTCATRGTCAAGAATTATTTTTAAGCTGCAGGTAGAGATCATCATCTGACATGAAACCTTGAAATGCAAACACTGATTTGCACTTTTACTGTCCAACTTTCAACCTATATTTTCTATCTTTAGTAAGCTAAACAAACACAAAGCTGTTTGTCTGTAAGGGATTAGAGGTATGTTTATTTAAAAACGTGAACAATTTCTATGCTACTGCACCAGATGAGTGTATTTAATATATTTTTTTGATCAGTTGAAGATGTATTCTCTTCAAAGTTATCATACTAATAAACTAAGGGCTTTTATATTAGGTGAGGAAAGCACAGATAAACACATATTTTATCATGAYTGGAGAGTTTCTTCTTTGGAGAAGTTGCAAAGGCCTTCATCCAAAGCTACAAACAAGTTGCCATCTTATCTTCAATACAGATCCTCTGTCATTCGACCAATTTTCTCCTCTCTTGCTCCCTTTTTAAAAAAATACCCTGAAAATAACCTTCAGCTTATTTAAAACATAAAGCTTTGGCATTTTGGAGAAACTGTAATGAGCTAATAAACTCAATTTGGAGGCTGGTTAGTATCACATAAATTAATTTCCCTGCTAAATGATCAGAGTCACATCCACCTTTTTCACTACCATCTGCCTCACAACAAAGTTGGCACTGTATTCCTTTGAGAGGTGGACTGTAAAAGTGTCATTTAGAAAAGGCTTATTAACAAAATCCTTTCTAAGTTCCAATTTTCCTGTTCCAGGGTAATGCTCACAGACRGCCCATATATACCGCTCGTAGGAAACACTGAAATGTCCATATGGCGTGCACTGAAAAGACTGTAAATGGAATGTGTGTATGGATCTATACAGATATCTACTTCCATTTTTAGGAGTTTTCCTAGGTGTTTCATTGCAACAGTTCTGCTAGTTGCCACCTCTGCCTATGAAGAGACACTGCCTGACARCTGAGCCTTTCCCCTTCTTGCACTCTGGCCTGGATAATCCAGTGTTTTGCCACATCTGCAAAACAGTAAGGTGACAGGCCACCTTTCCAGAGCTTATTCTTGATTGGCATTCTCTTTCACCTCTTCTGAGGTGTGACAGACACTCAAAGTCATGCACTWCACCTCTACCCCAGGAATATCCTTAAAGGCTGAAGTTCTCAGTTCTTAATTTCAGAAATTATTCTTAATTATAACAGTGTAAAGCTCCAAGTGAYAGGAGCTCCTCAGAGTTTGCCAAGGAGGGATGTGGTGTCTTCCTGCAGCTGCAAGAATGGACAACACTGTTCCACAGCTTTGAGAGGGAAAGTCACCCCACAGGCCCATCACAGGTGCTCTGCAGTATCAGCATATCAGCACTCTGATGCTGGCTTTGTGCTGGAGCCATTGTCACCTGCAGGGCCTCTGGAACATAACCCACAGGTAGCAGACATAGGGCAAGCTGTGACAGTTTTTCTGAGGTCTTTTGAGGTCTCATGGAGTATTGCAAGCTGCTTTAAACCACTTCAGCTTTTTATGTTGCTATTTTTATTTGTTTGTTTCTTGTCAGCAATTTCCTGCCTATTTTAATCCTTTTTTTTTCCTTCCTGTGTAATGTGAAGTAGCAAGTTGTCTTTGTATCTTGCAGAAGCCATCTGAAGTCTTCAAGCTTTGCCTTCACATTCAACAGCCATGGTAAAGCAGAAAAACCTCAATACCTGGTTTCTAAATTGAGCTTCAAGACTTCTTTCTGGAATTTTGTACATGTTCTGAGCCCATATGCATGCCTACAGTGAAGGTGACCAGATAGAAGGACTTCGTTTTCCTTTTTTTTTTTTTTCTTCCTGGCAATAAAAAAAATATAGTGACAGCATTGATTCATGGGATAATGGTGAAATACCTTTTCYCATGGGAAAGAAGTGTGATGACATTTATTGCACAAGTTGAAAACTATAAATAAGTTTCCCTTTTATACATCMAAACCAGAATCTAACAGTGACATCAAATGAAATGTTACGCATGCTGCTTATTTTGCAATGAATAGCAATGCCACTTTCTGGTCTGAGGTACATGTGRCCCTGAATGTTCAGACAAGGGATCAATCTCAATATGCTGTATAGGGATCATGCTGTTCTTCTGTGTTGCTAAATATTCATGTTTTTCTTCTACTGTATACAAGCCACTAGCTTTGTTTTATTTTACAAGAATAAATCCTCATTATTTTTCTTCAAAGTGTTTTAAACCTCCATTTTTTTCTCCTTACCACTAGCTATAAATCCTCATATAGAAATAGGAATGTTTCTTGGATTATGATGATCTCTGCATTCTAAACACCTGAAAAGGACACTGTTAAAACAATTTTCATAATTTTCTATCTTGTTTTTCCTGGAAATTTGAAATTGTAATCAGATTCTTTAGTTTTGTTTTTCCCTCTTAATATATACTTTCTCTGGTTTGTTTTTATAGGAGATGTAAGAAGGATTTAATTTAAAGAGGGTTTTTTCAATATATCCAGTTAGGAAGCTCAGACTCAGCTCTAATTAATAAATGTAGCAGTAGCTGCATGAATCAAATTTTACTTCAAAGAAGTTCTTAAAAACTAACTGCATATTTCGGATCTATGTTCCATGTGCTTGAAATGGAATCTAAATGCCTTGTATTAAATTRAAAACAGTAAACTAATGTAAAGGTTAAAAGCTTGACCACAGAATTACTGACTGTTTCCTTTAGACCTACTGTCTTTCTAAATTTGGAGAGAATTGAAAATTTTCTATTCTATTGTAATTACCACAGCCACTAAAACATCTAGAAAATCTCACATTTTTATCAGGGTCTTYGGTGTCCAAAATAGATTTCTACTCAGGAAAAAGGACTGTGAGGATGTAACTTYTCTCAATTTCCATTTCTGTACAGAAATTTCTAAGAGAAAATTTCCATTTCCRACAAAAGGACACATAATATTGATAGATCAGGCTATTGCATTTTTTTATTTTTTCTTTTTTTTTCTGATTTAAAAAAATATATCTTAAATAGTAGCCTTAGGCTATTAGGAGAATGGGTAATGAATATATTTTCAAAATAATAAAGACTCACCGTGCATGAGTAAAATACTAGATAGTYAGGCAATACCAGTATTAGGTAATAAAAAAGAACTTTGTCTATGGGGAGGTTGGACTAGATGATCTCTAGAGATCMCTTCCAACCTCAGCKATTCTATGGTTCTGTGATGTCCCAAAATTCAGTAAAGTGAAGGAGCATAGGTTTCTATTTGCACCTGCCAGCAACTTCAGGAAGTTATTGTCTTCTTTCTCTGGAGGTCAGTACAGATTGTTATGGTTCATTACAGCTTTCTACTGAGTCATGGGTGCAACCATGGATTCTGAAAAAAACAGAATAGTCTATTTTGAGGGAGATTGTTCAAAAATCATACTGGTACTATTAGATAAATTTTGCATTCCAGGACTGTGATGAGGAGAAAGCTCCTTTCAGGCTTTTGTGGGCTCTGTTGGTATAAGAAACATTCCAGCAATGCTTTATAAATACTGATTTCTTTTCCCTTGTTTCTGTCTTGAACAACCTAAAAATATAGCCTATATTCTATTCCTATTTTAGATTCAGAGTCATTTTACTGTTAACTAAACACACAGGTAGTGTACTGTGCTTTCATAGAAGGCTATTTTAACATATATCTGGTGTAYTGCACCCTCTTATAAACCTGGTTGCTGACTTTAGAATAAAAACATTCCTGTTAACTTGCCTAAAAAAACCCCTAAAATTTGGAAATTAGCATTTGTGTGTATTTTGGGTAAAAATAAAAATTGTCTCAAACCTGATTGTGAGGTATGTTACACAGTAATCTGCAGACAAAAATGTGACTGGTCACTCCATGTTTTCAGCTGACTGGGTACAAACTGTCAAAGATACAGAAGCTACCTAGCAGTAATTAAGATGACAACATGCTTGAGGTAGCAAGCCCTGTTCAAGCAAAACACCATACTATCTGGAGAGCTTGCAAGGCTTATTAACCTGACCACAGGACCATGTAAAATGTGGCTCTGCCATTTCCTATTTTGCTCTGAGCACATCCAGGCATGAGACACTCTGAATATCTATCTTCTGAAATACAATTGTGAATTCAAAATACTCAGCTAGAAGAACGGCACGAACAAGGAAACCCACAAACAAGCTGTTTTATGCTCCACTTGCACAGAGAACTGTCTTCCTTTGAGTAGCAAGATGAAGACCTGGCACCTGAATTAGTGGTCTCCTTCTGGAGCACAATCAAATGCTGGAGTGAGCATGATCAAATAGGACTGAAGAACTATTTGGCTCAGTTTTGAAGTAGATCTGCATTAATCTCTTCCTCCAAAGCAATCACCACCACGAAACAAAAACAAAACTCTTTTTTGGATTTATATGCTAGGTCTTATCAAAACAGAAATTGAAGAAGATCACACTTTTAAACTGGAAAAAAATCAAAATCCGTGGGAACATGGAACAAGACTTGTAAATTTGAAAACAAAACTCCCATCTGAATRCTGTAGCAGAGCAAGCCTGCCTATTCAGTCTGGGCTTCAGACTAGTCACCAAGTTATTAATCTGAAACCAAGACTGCACAGGAAGGCCTGCTGTTATGACACGAAGATGGTTAAGCCACGCTGCCCTCTCTGAATCCCTAGGAAAGGTCTTTGCTTGTTCGKKTTTTTTTCCTTTTTTTCTCTCCTCATGTTTCATCTGAGTTTCTAATGCTTGGCCTACTCAGAAGATGGCCAATTATGTTTGTTCTGCCAATTCTTTGATGATTATGACCCTTTGATTTTCTCTTATGCCTGCTCTTTTCCACATCTAAGGATCTTCTCTCCTCCATACGTGTCCATGAGTTTCTGGAGAAGGTGTCATCCCCAGCAAGAGGGAGACCTAGTGTGTTGCAGCTAGGCAGGGAGGCTTCCTGTCTGCTATCTTGCCTTATACTTCTGAAAGAAATGTAACAGATAAACTTAAAGACTGCAGTCTGCGATATAGAAATACCCCAAAGCCTAACGTAGTTGAGTATATGTAACATTGCTATACACATTGATACATGTGAGAGTCATCTTCTTGACTGGAGCACTTAACATACGGAGTTAGTAGCACTGTGAGGCAGACAGYAAAAGCAAAAGAAAAGCCAGGCTTCACTATACTGTTCCTTTTCCCTTCCACACATCCATTCTAAAGTTGTGCTTTCTGGGCTGCCCTCATRTTAGATCCTGTAGGTGTTTAAGCTCTGATTCTGCATAGTTGTGACTTCCAAAAGGATGGAAGCAAWGTGTCAAAACCATGGAGGCTATTAAGATAGGCCCCATGTTCATCATTCTGACTCATCAGTTTGCTATTCTCAGAACTCAACTCTTGAAGTCTGTAAGTTTCAAATTATACCACATGGGCAAGTTATCTAATATAACCTGAATTCTACAGTGCATAACTAACTAAATCAATAAATAAAAAGAATAAAACTTTGAAATTTATTAGAAATCAGTTCATCTGTACCAAGGATAATGGTTAAAGGATATGGTCTTAATATCTAAATCTTCTATAAGAAGAGAGATGATCTGTTTAAAAAGTGTTTTCRAGCTGATTATTTCAAACTAGACAGTTATGGGAAAATCGTGGTAATTTATGGGCCTGTAAAGTAAGGTTCTGGTTTACACATTCAGGTATTTTCTCTCCACCTGTGTTCTATCCTGAAAGTCACATACCTGCATCAGTGCAGAAGTGAGCCTGGACTGTTCCTCACTAGGGTTGCCAGGTCCTGAGAGGTAGGACTAAATAAATATATTACTCAAATTTTAAGGACTAAACACACAGAGACCTGCCTGGCTTTAAAGTCAGGTCTGCCCCAGGTTCAACTGGCTCAGAGCAGARACCAAGTAGTGTTTCCTTTTCCCTGACAGTYGTAYCTGAAGAGAATTTGTCTTATTTAAYCTAGAATAACAAAGGCCAAGAGAGGCCACAAAGGTCATTCATGCTTTAAAAATAGGTTGCATGTAAATACTAGAGACAAACATCTGTTTCAACTTAAAGTTAATAGTGAATCAAACTATATTCAGATAAACTTAGGTCTGCATATAACAGGAAAGGAAACCAGTCTTTCAGTGGGAATTGCTCACAGCTGGGGATAAGATAGCAGAAGATGACAAGGGGAGGCAAAGCTGCATTAAGGATTTTTAATCTGACTGTACTTAGGGGTAAGKCAAGAGCYGTTTAAAAATAARTAAATAAATAAACAGATGATAACTTGTAAGGCATGAAAGACCAACCTCTTAATTGCTTACAGTCTGGCTGCTATAGTCAATAGATAAATTTTGCTAGGACTATAGCTTGAAAAGTGGTGGGCCTATATAAGAAAGCATTAGTCTTTAGGAGGCTGCTATATGCCAGCTACWGTTTAGTGAACAAGTTTACTCATTATACTGTAGTCAGTCTGAAAGAAAAACTAAAGCCCATTTGGCTAACAGGTGTACACATGGTAGTAGTGAGTTTAGTATTCTRAAATCCTTGTGTCCTTTGGCTAATTAATGTTTCATTGCTTTGAAAAATTACAGTGGTTAATCAGTAACCRTATATATTTTTAACTTTCTTTCTCAAACAAAAGAAAAAATAAATAAAGAAAAACTGATGATTCAAATAA
This sequence comes from Eudromia elegans, assembly GCA_003342815.1. NCBI lineage: Eukaryota > Metazoa > Chordata > Aves > Tinamiformes > Tinamidae > Eudromia > Eudromia elegans. The sequence continues at coordinate 2,103,837 of PTEX01000091.1, forward strand.
CCCATAGTTTGTACCCAAGTCCTAGTTAAAGCACAGAAGCAATATTGTGGCTCCATACTAGAGGCAGTGAAAGAAACAYGGAGCATGTCAGTGCAGAAATTGGAGCYTTTGTGCCAATCTTGATGGAGGGAAATGAAAAGCTAGACGTGCTGAAGGCCTCTAGTTCACCTCAACAATCCACCTGATGAAGGACAGAAGTCCTCAGTGTTTAGGCTTTCCACACTAGGGAGCAGATCATGCTGTCATTGCTGTAAGTTTCTGCAGCTAACCCAATATTTATCAGAAAATTTATCATTTTTTTTTTCCTGAGTTACACCACTGTTATATGCAAGAAGAAATATTTCTGTTGACTGGTTAAGTGATATTGTCAGATTTTCTGTATAGATCAATCCTGACATTGAGCTGTCAGGTAGTGTACTGTGGTGCTTAGATGCTAAGGTGATTGGGGACCTAAATATCTAGAAAGATCTCTCACAAGTGATATGTGCTGCAGATCARCCTCTGCCAAATTCTATTCAAATGGCTATGAGAAACTGTGAATATGATTCTAATGAAGGAAGGCTAGAGCTGCCATAATGTGTGCAGGTGCAATTGCTCCAAATATCTCTTAAAATCCATTTTCCTGCCAGTGCTCATTCTTCCTTTAAACAGAAGTTAATACTCTGCTGACATTACTGAACTCCATCATGCTCATTATCTCAGGCTAGCATTTACATCAGGTTTTTGGAGGTGAAAGACCAATTCATTAACTGTATTGTGTCACACAATGACTTCCTGCAGAGAGATCATAAGTCAGATGATGGGTGTTACTGCTGGAAGATAAAAGACAGCTATAAAGTAGGGAGACAACCGGTGTAATTCACAAAAACACAGAAAATAATAATGATAAAAATATCATATAMTCTATAGCCTTTAATTTCTTTTCATAGTTCAAGTTCTAAATATGTTATTTAGATAGCAGTGCATTTGAGGGATTTTGTTTGTTAGTTTTAGAATTAGAATGGAAGAGGTTACTGGTTGGTTAGTTCTTTTAAAGATTTTTTTTTGCAAGAGTTATACTATTTGTTAGTTATATTATTTCTTCTCTTTAGAATAGTTTTAAATGGTGTTTTAAAGCCAGAGGTGTTGAGATGTTTCTATACTAAATAGTATTGGCTTAAAGGGAAAAAAAAGACTGCTTAGAAATGTATTACTTGTCAAATTGGTAATGTTAAAAAACCATTTAAAATTTTGTTAAAGTTAAAAAGATATAATCCATTWATTTAATTTAATTTTAAAAATGCTCTGTTTCCCAAGTGCTGGGAAAAAGAAAAAAGAAAAAGTTTATTTCTGGAGCACTCTTTGGCATAAAAGATTTTTTAAAAGATATTTTGAATAAAAAACAGATCCCTAATACTACTGATTATACAGTACAATACAGGCTGAACAGTTTGCTTCTGAGTTTGTACATAGGAAACTAACAGATGCAAATGCTTTTTTTTTTTTTAATGTTTGTATTAGAGGAGCTAATCTATAGCCTTCCATGATGGCATGACTGACTGGTAGAAGTGAGGAGAGCAGCAGATGTTGTCTACCTGTTCTTCAGCAACTCCTTTGACACTGTCTCCTACTACATGCTCATAKGCAAACTTGGGAAGAGTGGGTTAGATGAGTGCACAGTGAGGTCGCAGACCAGAGAGCTCTGCTGCTCTTCAGCTAGACCTGGACAGTCTGGGGAGATGGGTGGAGAGGAACCTCATGAGCTTCAACAAAGGCAAGTGCAGGGTTCTGCACCTGGGGAGGAATAACCCCAGACACCAGTACAGGGTGGAAAGCAGCTCCGCAGAGAAGTACCTGGGGGTCCAGATTGACAACAAGTTGACCATGAGCCAGCAGTGTGCCCTTGTGGCTGAGAAGGCAAATCTTGGGTGCAATAGGAAGAGCGTTGCCAGCAGGTTGAGGGAGGTGATCCTCCCCCTCTACTCAGCSCTGGTGAAGCCACATCCGRACTACTGTGTCCACTGCTGGGCTCCCCAGTACAGGGAGGATATGGAGCTACTGAAATAARTCCAGTGGAGGTCTACTAAGATGATAAGAGGACTGGAGCATTTCTCATATGAGATGAGGCTCAGAGACCTGGAACTGTTCAGCCTGGAGAAGAGAAGGGAGTGCAAGATCTTGCAATGTCCTTTGCTCCATTTTTTCATTTGGATTGATGCAGCCTGCAAAAAAACCTTTATCATTTTTTATCCATTTTAATTTCTTCTTTTCATCCCTCAATCCAATTTTAGACTGTACTCATTTGTGGTATTTTCTGCTAGTAACAGACTGGTTGAATTTCTGCATCAAGTAGCAGCTATRTAATTGGAGACCTAGGAGTCACTTAATATAAAGATCACTGAGAATCATAAACCATTTTCTTCTTGACCTTTTTCTACCAAAACATTAGCTTCTGAGTCAGCCTGCTTTGGAGCTACAGAAGCACTGCATATTGTCTTGTTGATTTCTGACTGCAAGCAATTCTTTTCATCTATTTCCTCTTATTTTTAGCATCTGAAGGCTGAAATTTAACAATATGCTGTTGCTCTTTTTTTAAGGGAAAAAAAATCAGCAAATCAAAAGCTCATTGCTTTTAGTGTGTGTCACTTGAGATTACTGTAAATTTATTTTTGTATATCTCTTCATTGAATCATAAACCGTAGGCGTTACTAAGAATATTTTTCACAAAAGCTCTGTGATCAGTTGTTTGAATCTTACTGCACTGATAAGCAAAATCCATAAAAAATCTCTACAGGATTGAAACTAAAGATAAGCATTACCCCAAAGGTGAAGGAAGGAGTATACAATCACTGTTTTTCATTGTGTGTTTTGTTATACAGATAGTATATTTTCAATAGGTCATATAGCATTTGTGATGAAAACAAGTGCATATTCATATTCACATACATCTGAGTTGCTCACKTCTCTCTCTTTCTCCTTCTCTGTTTAATTGACAGTCATAAATCTTCCAGCTGTAAAGGACTTCCTGCAGCAGTATAATCCTCTCAGACCACTATAAAATAAGTTATTTGTTAGTAAGGCACACCAGCTTCTAATTTCCAGAAAAATGGTTCATATCAGCTTTTCTGATCTTTCATTAGCAGAAGGGGGTAATGGGGGTAGAATCATTGCAGACTCATTTATTCAATGTGGACAAAAAGCCATGATAACGGTCCTACCATCTTTGTCCTTTGTATGTGCTATTTAATGATTGTGTAGAGCTAAACCTATGGACAGATTCAGCCTCCTCATAAGATATATGTAGCTTATAGATAGTCTAAAACACAAGGTATGCATAAAGAGTTATAATGACTCTCATTTTTAAGATGATAAACAATATTTCTCTGTTCTGTTTCCTGGCCAAAGAGACACACTGAATTTAATGAGTACCCGGTGAGGGGATGCCATAAGCATGAAGACTTTGATAATTATGTCACTAATAGCCACCACTGCCACACAATTCTGCAGAAGTTTGTTCAGCTGAGAATTCGTCAAGTTGGTATCTAATGCAATGAAGAAGCTGAATGTATTAAACGCTGATACAGGGCTGCTAAATTGCCACCTAGTGGTCTTGAAATGAAATTTTGTCTGCTATACTGAACTGGATGGGAAAAAGAAAGAAAGAAAGAAGGCAAGAGGGAAAGAAAGAAGGCAAGAAGGCAAGAAGGCAAGAAGGCAAGAAAGAAAAAAAAGGAGGGTATAGTTTTGGTATTTGGTCTAGATCTCACTGTTAGTGTTCACTGAGCCTCTGCCCTTAGCATGAGCAGAGTTGAGAGATGACTGAAGACAATTTCCAAGGAGTCTCAGGGGAAGGCTGCTGCAACCCCTGGGATCCTAGGAGAAGCTTGTTCAGGATCCACACAAGGAACTACAAGGGAATTCCCAGGCCAGCCAGCCAGTTTGTACCTTGAGATAAGAGTCCCAGCTTATTGTCTTGCTATATGCTTATTTTCTTTAATTTTAACAAGAAAACAAATAAGATTTTGCTATAGAAAGAAGAAAAAAGGTTTTCTGACTGTTGGTCAGTAAGTTTTTTTTAAAATGGGATTTTTTTCTTCCCAGTGTTCCGTTAGCTCCAGTTTAGGAAGCAATTTGTTCTGCTGGGCTACTCTGTCACCTTCTAGTCTCATCCTGCCTGGGCCATATGCTCACCAGCATGTGCTGTTTACATAGAGCCAAGCAGATGGGAAACAATAAAGGTGTACGTGGAGCAGTAAAAGTTTTGTGTTCTGCCTTTGTGATTAGTCGTGTAGGCCTGCCTGGAAGCTGCTACAAGAGACTAAAAATAACTTTCAACACGATGAGCTACATGAGAAAAGTCTTTGGGGATGACTGTATCCTGAATCACCCTACAAATAATCAGCTTGGGATGTACTGGGACCTATATCGTCTTCCCATAGCTGCTGCCTGCAGTCCCAGTTCCTAGATTGTTTCTCAGTGCAGAAGCAGTCTAGCAGCAGGGCTGCATGATGCATCTTTGGGAAGACCCATTAGAGTTATTTCAGAGATAAATTGGTGAAGTCTATAATAGCAGAATCCAGAATAGCAGAATGGCTGCTGAGTTCTAGTGCATTTCCTGGCTGAGGAAGAAATATCAGCCCTGGGAGATGGCTGAAAGTTTCTGGAGGTCCTGAACACTATTTATGGGATCCCAAAAGTGTGAGATCAGTTTCAGAATAATCCTAAATAATCCTAAAGCTTAATCCTGGCCAAAGGATGTTCCCTTGCAAATCACCAGGTCCTTAATTAAAATATCAACACTTCTCAAGTCTCCTGTCCTCTCATGATGAAATGAAAGATCCATAGGTGAGGAGCATCACTTCCCACATAATGGGAAGTCACAAAGGCCAGGAACACTATTTGAGAAAGAAACTGTGTGAGACCCATATATGAAGGCATAGGATTTGTCCTATTACGTGTAAGTTATTTTTTCTTTATTTATAACTATATTTTTACTTTGTGTGTGAATGAGTGTATGTTTGCCATCCCCAGGAACAGAAACAGCTGGGAATACTGAGGTTGATTTTCCTTCTGCCTTTCTTTAGGCAGAGCTGGGATGTATAATGAGCCTCCAGTCAGTTCTGTCATGTCAAAATTAGCTTTCTTAATTATAGCGTTCGCCTGATTTCACAATCAGCTCTTTACAACCCACAACACTGTCACAAACAAGCTGACCAACGGCAAGAATTGCTTTGGTGTCTGGATTAGTTTGTATTGGATAATCTCAACATTTTTCAGCAGCCATAGTGTTTAAGTGCAGATGAAGTAAAACAAAATAGAATATGTGAATTAGAGAGGGGAAAAAAAAAGCCACTTGTATCATCTGTCATTTTCCTAAGAGAGAGAATATGAAGAACATGGGATATAGGCTGGGGTGGGGARGAGGCAAAGGAAGTTGTCTATGTCCATTCTTCAAACTCACATCATCTTTTCATCTGCTTTTTTACAAAAACTTGTCAGATACTTGTCAGACAAACTCCATATGCACATCGATTAGGGTAAAATATATTTCCACTATTTGATTCTTATATCTATGCCAAAAAACAGACAGGTACAGATTCATGGCAGCCCTAACTAAGTAAATGTATTTGAGATACCAAACGCAAATAAGACCAACAAAACAAACAAACAAACGAAGGTATGTCTGGCAGCAACAGAACTGTTCAAATGCCAGGATCTAGGCTGAGATGGACTTTGATTAAAAAGCCTGAGATTGATACATGCTGACATGAATTCCTGGACAAATACTTTATTTTACAAGTAAGCACCAGAATAAGATGTGACTTCCTTCTAATCTTATGATACTGTAATTCAACCTGCAATCTGACTTTCATTTTTCTTCAGTACTGGCAGGAATTTTACGTTCTTTGGAGGCAGTATAGCTAGTTTGTGACAGGACTAAAAGAGTTTGCTTATCTTCAAGGAAGCCTTGAGTGAAACCTTATTGCTATTCTCAGCAAATTCCCAAGGTAATATCAGCAATTGCACATAGCTAGAATAGTTCTGTCACCCAGCCAGTCCTGGGCAGGGCATATAAGTTGGAGAGGGAGAACGGAAGCATTCCCAATTATTCATTGCATCTCTAACTTGCTAGTTTCTCCCATACTTTAACTTGATATAAAGCATGTGTACCAGTAGAGGGCATTACATGCCTCAATAAAATAAAGATCAATAAGCAATGTAAAAGAAAGGGGAAATTCCTTTTCTAACCTTTTTTAGGATATATCATATTTAATGTAACTAATCAAAGCCTCATGCAAAATGTCATGAACTATGTTTTTTAGTTAAGGATGAAAAGAATATAACAACCATTTTTTTCTTAACTACATAAAGCATTCCAGCTATTCAAGTTAGTAGATGAGTACTAAAGTTTAGATCTTACAGAACAAATAAAATAAAAACAGTGTTTGTTTAGAAAACCAAGACATACAGTAACTTTAATATATTGCTGGATACTGCAACTCCATTGGATTATTTTCAAGATGATTTACAGAATATCATAAAAGGRAATACACTCACTTGCCTGTTTATTTGGTGTGATTTTGCTTCCTTGCTTTAATACATGTATAGCAAATTAGAATGTATTTATCAGAACTATTTCTAATATTTGGAAGTTAAATGTTTGTATTTAAGTGCAATCCTAAAATTAAAATACTTGGTTCTGCTTCATCAGAACAAGGAAAKGTTGTCATTCCAATAAAAAGACAAATGCATAGGGGACATGTATAGAGGAGGCACATTCACACTTTGACTATATTTTCCTTCCACTTATTTCAGAATTCAGGAAAAAAATTAATTGTTCCTTACCTGCTAAACCTAAAACAATCTCACCTTACATCATTAGGAGAGGCTGCTTGCAATCAGGAAGGACTGTTCTAGAAAGCAAAGGCTAATTAGCCTTGAAAGCAGCTGTCCTGACAAATAGCATTAGGAAACTGTGGGTGATATTTATTCAAAGGTGAGCAGAGCCAGTATTTGAGTTGTAAAACAAACTCAAATGGAAAGATTCATGCTATGATTTTGTAAATGCTTACACTGGTGTTTATGCTGAACTCTGAAAGCTGAGCTATCAAAGTCAATGATGCTGCTCTCAGGGGGGGAAAAAAAAGTTTCTACTAGAAAAAATTGATTGGAAGAGGTGGCCAGAGACAACTATCTTACATTTCTTTTGTATTTTTTGATACTATTTCTTTAAAAAAAAAAAAAAAAAGTGAGAAGCGACTCAAAATGCATTTATTTTTGTAAAATGAAAATGTTTGCTCCTTTGACTATAATAGCAAATTGCCTTTCACAAACACTGTACATCCCAGTTGGCATGTAAAGGGTTAATTTTCCTCATTTTAGCCGATGCTGCTTAAGGAAAACTTCACCAGAAATCATAAACAAAAATAAGTATGCATGTGGTAAATTTTCATCATAACTAATAATAGTTTTAATGAACAGCTATGCTTTCTAGGCAAGAGGTTATCTTTCAACAGAAGTTTTGAGTAGTCAAGGTTATGAGATTCTTTGCAGATCTGTGATTTATTTTAGTTATTAACAGCTTTGTTTCTTTTCCAATACATGATMGTCAAAAGGGAATCAACTGAGCATAAACATCATCCCAGACTAGCAATGGGTGGACAAAAGATGTGCTTAGATTATTTTTCCTATAAGGGGAGAAACACATTGCCAATAGTACAGGTGTCAAAAAGAGGAACTGCAGGTCAATGAGAGCAAGTCAAGGGAACCTAAACCGGAGGTGAGATAAAATGAGTCACCAGGATAACTGAGATGTCTCTGCATCACGTGTAAACAAGGCCTCTAATTGCATTTGATTTTTTTTTTTTTTTTTAGCAAAAACACCCCAGCTTGAACAGTTCTTACAATGATGGCTTGAGACTTGAAAGATGATTTTAGATCCCCTTTCTGTTATGCAGGTCCTGGGTGACTTCGAGCAAAATATTTCTCACATGTATAATAAGGATAGCAATAATAACACTTTTCTAACTCAAAGCACTGATTGTGAGATTAATTGCTCAGATCCTACAGCAAAGTATCCAAGTAAGTTTCAAAAGAACTTTGAAAACAAAATAATCAGATTTCCATTATTTTTGGATGATTAAAACTCAAAATCTCAGCAATCATAAACTGTTTGCATGTAAACCAATGATTTCCGGCCTCATAAATGCGGAAAATACTTATCAGGCAGTATTTCAGAGAGCTGGCAGAAAAATGAGTCAAGAGGAGATAATGAAATTATGCAATAAACTACCCAACAGCTTCTCAGTTGTAGTCAGAGCAGTGATTCTAAGTTGTTAAGTCTGGTCCCTTCAAAATGTCTACAGTGAAGTTCTAGTTTGAAAAGTGATTATGTAAAAATAGCACTTCCTACTCAGCAGATCTGTTCCTGCGTGCTTAAATGGGAGAGAAAAAAAAAATCACTGCCTGTCTTCACTGATTAGCTACCATATCTCTGAGAAATGAAACTGGACTATACTCCACTTTATGCAACACCATCAAAATCAATAATGTAAAACTAACGTAACTGGGCAAAGCCCATCATTTCAGATTGTGTCCTTTGAAACTACATAACCTAATTATCTTCAGCTGAAGGAATGAAAGGAAAGGAAATAAATCCTTCAGATTGAAAAATCATGATTACATTTCCTCTGGTTTCCTATCAGCACCCAAACTAATCAAGTATTTCTACCCCCAAGTGGTAAATGAAAAGAGGGAGATAATGATGATTCTTTGCTTAAATATTTRGCAGGTCATTTCATAGTGTGGAGCCCATATAAGTTTCAAGAGGTTACATAAGGACTTCAGAAGGCTAATGGTATCATAACAGCTGCTAGCACTGCTAGCATATGAGCAATGCTAGAACCAGATTCATTTGGTCTGGCCAGCCGTTTCCCAGGGATGTCAGACTCTTGAGTGATGGAGTGGGCTTTCCCACTATCAGCTGTCTCCTGTTTTCAAAGGATTAATGTATCACAACAAATGTTCCTCCCTCAGCCTTTCAAAAGAAGTCCTTATTACTGTGTTCATTCTCTCCTCTCTCTCCTCTCCCTCACCACAAAGAGCAGATGAGGATTGTCAGTGTTTTCTTTTTTTTCAAGCACTCTCTTTAACACTGGAAAATGCATACTTAATATGTCTCTGAAATTTGAAAGGTTACTTTGATCATTTTTGCCAATTATTTACCTGTCAGAGGAGAGCATATTTACATCTTTAATATTCAGTAATCTACAAGAACTACTGTGAAAAAACAGACATGCTATTTATCCTCAAACACTGTGCCAAAGTCTCATCTSTAGATAGTCTAATGTGTGAAGTGATGTATTTGTTTTCAAGTTTTTTGCATAATGCCTTCCATTTTTCACTCTAGATTAAAACACCTACCCTTTTAACAAGTGGGTTGCATCTCCTGAACTCTGTCTTTAAATAGAAAAGAAATGGTATCAGAGTGATTCCCTTAGGCTTTTGCCTGACATTTTACCACTCAAAAAACTTGAGAAAGAAAAACTAATGGCATGATGCCTGCAGGCACAATCCTTCTAGATAAACAGAAATGACTAAGTATTTCTGTGACATAACTCATTCCAGTGGGCCTCATAGCCACACACCCTGAAAGCCCTCAGTAGAAAGCAGAAGCTTCCTTGGCTCTAGAACTTGAGTTTTGAGTTATGGCTTCCACACTCATTGCACATGGTTGCACAAAAGATTAACTCTGAAGAAAAAAAAAAAAAAAAAAAAAAAAAAAAGAAAAAGGAAAAAAAAAAACCCACATACAGGTTCTGACAGAAGCCCAGAAGCCCATCTAGCAATGTAGGCTTTCCACTAGGACGTGGATTCAGATCTGTTACATCAAATTTAGACAAAGGCAAATCAAAAGAGAAAAAAAAAAAATCAAATTTCTGTGATCAAATTGTGTTCTGACAAAATATGTTTTCCAAGCAATAGCTGGGCCTGTAATTCTGGTCTTTCGTACCAAGCTTCCGCTCAAATCTCTTAAACCACCCCCCCTCATTCTCAAAATGGAAACCCACCCAGGAATGTTTTATTCAACAGAAGAGTAAGAGTCAAGCCCAGCATCAAAATTCCATCACATATTTAGAATRTAACATTTGCTTTGAACCCCAGGCTGGATCTTGAAGCCCCTTCAATCACAGGCTGTCTGCATGTTTACTGAGAAAGTACTGCGTAGTCCTTTCCTTACAGCACCAGGCATCCTAGTAATAGAGGGTTAACACATCTGCAATATAACCTGTCTGACAGGTATACAGTCCGACAGCTAAACAGCTATATTTTGAGGCATTATCAGCAAAACATTTCTTGATTAAGACCTAAAATTGAAGTACCATGACAGAGCCTTCTCAAAAAAAAAAGCTGCTAGGGCTGCAGTCATGACAGAATTACCCGAGTATTATTGCAGAATTCTCCTCAGAGTGCACACATCTGGGAGCACATCCATGTGTAGACTCTGTGTACAGGAAGCTCAGATACATTAGAGCTTAGTAGGTTCCACTCCATCTGTCAGTAATAAAACTCACTAAGGTATTCAGGTCTTGAAAGAATAACTGTACACAATCAGTCTTAGCGTGAGATGCAACTATCTCCTGACTTATTTGAGCAAGGATTGCATTTTGTTAGCCTATAAGATCCAAAGCAGACAACGAAAATCTTAGAGATTTAATTATAGAAATTATAGAAATTTAATTATAGAAAAAATAATCCTCATCTATCATAAAAATATTCTGGAGGTTGTAAAGTATCTTTTCTCAACAATTAGGAGAATGTGAAACAGTAGAATGTGCTATAAACACATGAGAAATGAATATTTAAAATTTACAAATAAACAAAGTCTGCAGCAAAGTGATTCGGTATTTTTTACTTTTTTTTCACCCCCAGATGTCTAGTTCTTTTTCTTTTTTGGTGGAGAGGAGGGGTGGGCTTTAATCATACGACTCATTTTCTTTGCAAAAATGTCTTTTTATACCTGAGACMAATTTGTGAAAACAGATTTACTGAGAATTATTTTGACACTTTTCTGGCAACTGTCAATGCTGCCTGGTGTAAGTAGCTAAATCTTACTGTAGRTGATATTTGCAAAAGCTCATGAAAATAGTTTTTGAATTCATCCAAACATCATCCTCATAAAGACTAATCTAAATAGAAATGTAAGGATTATATTTTTGTCCTTTCAACAGCATTTGGTATACAGGACTTACAGTTTAATATTAAGTATTAGGTTTTCCCTAGAATTAAAAGACTGACTTTTAAGTGTTGATTCCAAATTTTATTTTCAAAGCTGCCTGATTTGGATTTCTATCATCTATCTTTTTTCATAACTGCAAGTAGACTGATTTGCTTCTAGTGATTTCAAGTTGAAGACTCCAAATTCTGGTCAGATTTACTGAAGAAAGGGGGAAAAAAAACAGCAGGGATATRTATTGGATTCTATCTTGTGAAAAAAATAAAGCTCCAGGCTCTGGGTACAAAAGCAACCTGAGGACATCACCAATATTTTGGCGAGCTTGCACTGTTTGGTGATGATCTGCACTGTTTAAACTTGGTTTCTAGAGCTAACACTACAAGCAATTTGCATCCTACAAGGCAGTGTGACASGGATCTTTAAACTGTACACACTTAACAAAATTTGTCTTTGGTGCAATGCTTTTTATATCCCCTGCCTTGATGGTTCATCTCTCAAATAAACTTTTGGAAATTTCTTATTTAAATTCTTCATAGCASAACAGTTAAAAGGTGATTCAGATGACAACTTAATAAAAGCTGATCTTGTGAAAACAGAATAGAACATGATGACAAGAAATTAGAGTACTATTCTTGGTATCCCATATTTTTTTCTCATTCTGAGAAATTTATTTAACCTTGCTRTGCCTCATTGTACTCTCTATAAAATAAGGATAATGATACATACCTATTCTACAGAGATCTGGGAAGATAATTATCTTTATACTGGAGGATATGGGAATGAAAAGTATCATTACTTCACTGTTATTTAATTGTGTTAAAAATATCCTTCAACTTATATTGAAGTCTTTAGTAATAAATWTAAAAAGACTGAGTAGAAGTATTCGATACCATAGTCATTTACTTTCCTCTATGKATGAATGTGTTTGCCTATATGACGTGATTGGCAGTTTCAGGTCCTCTTAGAGAAAAAGAGTCTATCTTCTCTTTGCAGGAGGAGGGATATGTATCAAATTTGTATCTCCTATTAAGTACAGGYTCTTTGTGGCTATCTTATTATGTTTCAGGTTTTAGAGCTTTTTGGTTTTGCTAGCATTATAAGGCTGTGCTAGTAATAAGAATAATCATCTAAAAATWAGCTAGAAGGCCAACCTCTTTGATGTTAATGTCCCAGCTGGAATGATAACAAAAGTAGGATGTTGACTGAATAGAAATCTCTGCAGCTTTCTAATAAACCTTCCTCAATACAGTGATTACATAAACAACATATTTCAAAACATTTTCTGATGCTAAATAGAATTCTTATTTTAAGACAGGTCCACATTTTTAATAATATTATTGCAGCATAACTGTCTCCTTCCTTTGTTGTAACAGTGACCATGTTTCTCAAATTTTGTAAAATCAGAAGAGTCTTGTCAGCATAAAGATTACCACATCAATACCAGAATGCTAGAGGCTATTTGGTCCTTTAAGGGGGAGAGAGGAGGGAATAACTCTATGTAAGGGGTAGAGATATAAGAATAATCCTAATGATATTTAGAGGGTACTTAAATAAGAATCATCACACATATATTTATGTGTATGCATTCATATAAAATAAATTCATATGGCACTATATAGGATATAAAGCAGGTTGATTTGAAATTCTGGTAAATGACTATAGCAGGTCAAATTTTCCTCCTAGGATACTAGGAAAATTTACAGTGTGGCTCAGCAAGAAGGCTATAGACATTACTCGTTTGTTAGAGTCTTTAACTTTCTGCACCAAAATGAAGAGCACATTTCAGCCACTTAAGCGTCTTTGGACATTACAGTCTCCTGGAGCTCTGAGTCACAAATCCAGTACTTTTACAGCTCGGAATCTCAGTATCTGAATGTGTTCTAGTTCCCGATCTAAATTAGTTAAATAAATAAATAAAAAACCACAGAAATACATGTAGAATTTACTTCTGTTGAAATTCTGGAAACATATTAGCCTGTGATAAATTGATACCAGTACTCGGAGGGAGTCAGAGCATGAATTAATTGTGCTGTAAGACTGCTCTTATATGTAATAACCATGGGAAACTATTGTTATCTTCTGCCTAGCTACTGGGGGCAATGTGAGAATAAAGAAAAGTAATACATTGACTTTATTGCTGTCAGTGATAGTAAAGATCATGGCAAATAAAAATCCAACACGATGTCACCAGGTTAGTATGCAATAGCAGCAGAGCTGTATTATAGAAGGTATTGAAGCTACCCTGCCAGATTATGTCTAAAGGGTCCAGAAGCTGCTCGCACTGCTATTCAAAGGGACCTTTCTGTGCTGGCAAAAATGTTGGAGAGGAACCTCATGAAGTTCAAAAGAGACTTGCAGAGTCTTGCATGCATGGAGGAATAAAATCCATATACCAGTACCTGCTGAGGGCCAACCACCAGAAAGCAGCTCTCCAAAGGACCTGTGGGTCCTAGAAGACAGCAATGTAATCCTGGGGGGAAAAAAAAAGGTCAATAACAGCATGGCTTCATTAGAAGAAGTGCAGCCAGAAGAATGAGGGACATGATCTTTGCCCTCTGTTCAGCACAGGTGAGGACACATCTGGACTACTGGGTCCAGTTCTGAGCTCCCTAATACAAGACAGACACAGAACTCCTGGAGCAAGTCCAGTGAAGACCCACAAGGGTTATGAAGAGCCTAGAGCACCTCCTACACAGGTTTAATGTAATTCTATGGGGGGGAAAAAAAAAAAAAGTGTAATAATTAAAGGCATTCAATACACATCAACATTTAAAGATATTTATTGTGCAATCTTCTATTATTTAGGTTTTTTGTTTGTTTTAAATCTCTTTGGGTTAGAATAGAGAACTGTCAGAAATCAGGATGATATAATTTTTCACGTGACTTACAAAGCCAAATCTTAGGCATTAATTGAGACCTTCTGGAGTATAAAATGCTCAGTCCTGTGGTTGCATGTTAGAATGAGAAAATTTAAACAAGATCTTCCCCTGTTAGCAACGCGTACTAAAAGGAACATTGCTGGCCTTTGGCATGCAGTCAAGTCTCACAAAAACAGTACTCTGCTTACTTGTCCTTGTCTTGCACATTAAGATGCATGCATTTATGCCAAACAAATTAAAAAGATCACAAACCTGTTTATTATCAGTAGAGTCAGCCATGCTATTTTAACAAGAAACTAATACCTGTTCAAGACCTTCTGAAAAGGCCAGAAAGCTTTTAATTTGGTATACCTTAAATACGACTAACTTGCACAACCTTAATGTGGTGATTATGCTCTGCACTTTCCATTCACTGTAAAGGCAGCCTGCCAAGTTATGTCCTGCAAGAGATCTGCKGGAGCTTGACCCTTTGAAAAGCTCAATGTTAGGGCCACGTGCACTAATAGTCATTAGGGTCCCTGACGAGCCACACCTGTGGCCTCTACATACACCTACTGCTCATGGCCCTAGAGTTCCACTTAACCTCATTCTTGTGGTGGCAGCCTTCATCTGATCCATGCTGTAGCTGTACCCAGTGCTCTCTACTCTCTTCCTGAGATGTTTTTCAGATCTCCTAGATGGACCTCAGGACAGGCTTGTTGCCTTCCTTTGGCCTAATGATTGCTGCACTGTTGGTAAGTCTCACTGCTGTTAACCAGCTTCCTCTGCTCATCACCACACTATGTGGTGGCCAAGTGTCTGCTCCTGAGTTGCTGTCTCTTAAGGACCAGCTCTGTTTTTACTGCTCCCTGATACTCCATGGTCAATAGAATGGAATAATATTTTATGTTTCCATGTACTTAAAAGACAGAATTTGCCTAGATTTAAATATACTTTTGGAAGCACACCTTCACTGTAAGACATGGCTACTATCCCTATGTCCACACATGAATGGTTCCTTCCAGTGCCTCTACCTCACCTCTCATTATTTTACCTTCTTCAACATTACTTCAAGAGATGGAGAAAAAAGGTAAAATGCATCTTTCTCAATTAAGGGAGAATACTTTTGCCATATAATTTCTTCTGCTATATGTTTGACAGAGTAGTGTAGATTCTAGAAAAACACTCCAATTAGCCGGCTGAATTGTTCCACGCAGCTTTTACATCTACCCTAATAATTCAGTTTTATACAATTCACTAAATAACGTATTGACTCAGACACATTTATAAGTTTCACTTGTACTGTCTTGGCTATCTGCATATATTCCTATAAGTTAACTACAGCCACCTGCATCATCCAGAAACCAAAATGAACCAAAAAATAGGTGCAAAGCCTCTGCCAATTTTGAGAAAAATATCTTTTTCTTTTTTTTTTTTTTACTTGGAAAGCATCAAGAGTTTGGAACAGGCTAAAAGAAAAGATGATGTTATGTTAAGGCCTTTACAAAAGAGTGTGGAGGTGAATATTAAGTATATTTTGGTAATTCTGTTGCATCTAATTTTTAATTCCTCAGATTCTAATAATATACACAAATGTAGAGCACTACATATGTGTATACTTATGGATTTAACTTATGGATACATATACATACTTATGGATTTAAGGAAAACACTGTATTAATTTCCATGACTGAACAAAACGAATGTTTCCTAGTCTTTTTGGTAACCTCTTTGTAACTGTTGGTTCTATGCAGTCCAAAAGAGGAATAAATTAACATCAAACAACTCAGTATTAATCATTTAGAAATTTATGTTTGTCTAGAAAAATTGGTTCAGGAAAAATCATATTCAGCTAACCTTAATTATCTTGCCAAAATACAAAATGGATTAGAAATGAAACTAGAAGAAACACTTGGATTTTTGACATGTATTATAACATGTAGATAGCTTTTCACATCTTTCCTACTTAAAGATAAAAGTACGTAAGAAATAGATGGTCATTCTGCAAGTGGATGGTTGGCCTTATAAGCCTCCTAAATTATTGCACATAGCAAGCKGACTATACAAAGGAAGACTAATTATAGTGTGTTTTCAGCCCATATACAATATAGATGTTCTACATGTTAATTGTTGATTTATATCAATGAAATTCTCTGTCATTTCATGCTTCATTAAAAATCTGGCAAAAATATGGACCAATCCTCCACGTTATTAATTTAAAAATATATTTTTGGCTATTTTTCAATATGAAAAATATAGTAAATTAATGTCAACAGTGACTCATTTAAGCAACGATCACAGACAAACTTCAAACTATTAATCATGGTGGCACATACTTTTTTTTCTCTGTCATAAGAGCTGTGTTGCTTAAAAAAAAAGGTTTCATAAACTCATACACTTAGCAGAACGTTATTGATTTGCATACACAAAAAAATGTACAAAAGTCTGTACTTGACTCACTGTCCACTAGGGCTAGAGGTGAAGAGAAAACGAAAAGACCACCACCAACAAAAAMCCCTTTTGTTTGGAGAGGGATATCCTGAGTTTGCAGTTTACAATCAAAGAAGAGGATGCAGTCTCCTAATAGATGATACTTTTTGTCAACATTCATTCTATATACAAATAAATTTCTGCAGCAAATTACCAATTGTTGAAAGCACAAACATTGAAGCAAAAGATTTCTTTTCTCCCTATGAGTTATAGGAAAAAATATRTAATGAAATTAAGTATTCTTAATGTTTTGAAAGAGATGAATCGCTTAAGATACCTTTTTTTTTATTGCCATTGCAGACAACAGGTGAACTTTACCCCAATATAATTGCAATAATTATTGAAGTTAGGTTTCTATTAACATAACAGTTATATGATGTACTTTTAGTTCCTTCACTAAAAGAACTTAAAAACTGAAATAAAATACTAGTAAGACATTTTTCCATTATGCTATTAGGACCAGACCCCTTAAAAAAATGGGWATTTGAGAAAGTAAAAATCACCTAGCAATTGCTTTTGATATATCTTTTTGCTCAGGCCCCTGTAGCTCCATATTACTCTTTTATCATTCCTTGAAAATGCTGTTATATCCAAAATGTAAAAGACAAACGCGTGGCTTAACACTAGATTTATAAAAGATATATTTTTACTCTTTACTGTGTGATTAACTTTAAATTTATTCTATGTGAACCATTACGCCTGTGCTATAAAAATTTTTTTTTTTTTTTATAATTGGTTTATTTTTATGAACAAGATTTGGTTATATAAGTATCAGTGACTCTAAGTCACTGGCACCAGTCCATTCCTATGATCTCATGTTTGTTCCTGACAGAAAAAAAATAAGACAAAGGCATGAGCAGTAAATGGGAAAAGTAACCCTCCAAAGGTCAGAGAGCAGATCTTAAGAGAAACAACTTTCAAAACAATGTTTATGGCCACAGATGCCATTTAATTTCAGACATTCTAATCTTTTATTAAAAAAAAAATCTAACCAATGCTTTCAGTGTTTTAGAATATGAACTGAGCACAACTTATGTTCTCGCAGCTAAAATGATATTTCTGGCTATGTGCCATGCTTTGCACGCACCCATAAGTGCTCCCAGTGATTGCCTGAGGAAACCCAGCAGTGCTAACGCTGCCCTTGCAGAGGATTTCTTGGCCAGTGAAAAAGGTTCCTGTACTGCCCAAACTAGATGCATGCAGGTATATAACTTTGGGTAAACACAGCTGCTATTCCTGCTTACTCAGGGTAGCAAAGGAAGGAATTTCTACTACTATTCGATCACATTCCCTCCGATAATGAAGATGGGAGTTGGAAACACTTAATTGGTTTGTAACAGCTGGAATGCATGGAACAAACATGGGGATACCAAATAACATATATTGCCTCAAACCCCAACATATTTCAGCTGGAACTGTGTGCTTAGAGGAGCACCATTGTAATCCACAAGGTGTGTAACAACAGTGTTCAATCGCATACTGCTGTTCATGTCTGAAGAGAGTGTATTTCAAAAGTCTCCAGCAATGCAAATCTCAATTCCTAAAATTACAAGGCTATAGTAGAAGTTCACCTCACAGGAGGGGCAGGAGAGGGATAGCATGCAATACTAAAAGTTAGAGGTGTAGATAACTCTCAAAGTCAGTAGGAATACTGTAGGAAGCACGTTGTTGTGTAAAAAGACATTTTGGAGTAAATCAAAATTTATTACCTATTAACAAGTTCTGGAGCTTTTAGGAGAGGTTCTTCTCATACTAAGCTTGACCACAGAACCACTTCTGTCTAAGACAGTCATCTGAGGTTTGTTTAGACAAAATTCCAGTTGACGAGGCCTGAGATGCAGGCACATGCAGTGCTCACCAGGCTTACAGGTGCGGTCTTGCAGGTCTTGCCTTGTCAAAGTAGCCCTATAGTAATTTGACTTCTTGGAGCCAGGGCACATGTCAAAACAGAGTAGCTGTGTTCCTATTACGGGGGCCCAATGAATAATGTACAGACACAGCTTGAAAGCTCTTTGTGCATTAGTAATGGAAATTGCCATGTGATAAGGGACCGCACAGACTTAYTAGAACTTATCTGTGAGAGGGCTGGTGCTTTTGGTGTAACTGAATGGACACAGCTTGGCTTTGGCACTGTGTGAATCAGCTGGCCCAGGACCAGCAGGTCTAAGGCACGGTGATTTTTGCAGACAGCACGATGGCTGCTTGGATGCCAGCCTTAGAAGGCATCTTCCAGGACCTGGGAGCAGGGAATGCAAAAGTAAGTTGCAATGTTTTTAAAGTGTGATAGGGAGGGCAAACCTTAAGGATAAAAGGAACTGCTTTCCAGTAGTTACTTGATCACCTTTCCCTCTGTATCACTTGCAATTTCATAAACCGTACAATACATATGGAAGAATAATTCTGGAAGAGAAAGSTGCTGCAGTTTTTCTCCGTTTCAGAGCTCACTTCCTGAAACAGGCTCAACCAATGACAATGTGTGATACAGTAGGAAATAGGTGCTCCCGGTAGGAAGTGCCACCTCCTACAGGGAGCAGAAAACAATATCTGAAATTGAAACTGCTACTTACATGGGAAACGCTCTTTGTGCTCTACGCATACAAAACAAGCAGTCAAAGCCAGTCAAGGAAGAAAAAAAAGAAAAAGGAAAAAACAAAAAAATACCAAAAATAAAAGAGAAGAAATAGGACAATGATAAGGTAAATTAAAAAGATAAAAATCTCTCACAGACATAGGGAATCAACTGCAATATTAGAAAACCTGATAATTAAAGATGAAGCAAGAAAGCAAAATGAGATTAGATAGGGAGAAGGAAGTCTAACAAGACTGTAAAATCCTGAGGGTGGGGGGAGAAAAAAAAAGAGAGACTAAATGTAAAAAGAATGAGAAAGAGGATGTTATGCATCAAAGACTTGAGCAAAGTTATAAGACTAAATATAAATTAAAATTATTTGTATGTTCTGATCAGTTTCTGGTGTGCAGACTTTTTTTTTTGGGGGGGCGGGGTAGGTGTGGAGAGGGAGAAGGAAAAGGTGCTGTTTTGTGCCTRTGATGGCAGTAATATAAGAGAAAGAGAGCAACTATCACTAACTCTGAAAACACTAGTCCTAACATATTCTTTAGGACAGATTTTGTTTCCTGCTTTACTGATATAATGGAATTTAACAGATATTCTCAGTAAGGAAATAAGTGTTAGGAAAAAGAAATCATGAGATTTTTTGCACTCTTCAGAGTTGTTCTATTCACTTGGACCACTAAATTGGAATTATTGGTTGGATTAGAAATGTATATTCTTAACATTACTTTAAAAATTACTCTGAAATTATTTTGGCTTCATTCTTTTCTGGTGCAGATCTCCGCATTGACCCACTCAGGCCAACTCATCTGAACACAGATAGCAATCTATATGTTAAATATAAGCTTAGCTTTTGTTTTTGCATAAGGCTATCTAGTTAAATTTCCATAGCGTTTTGGGTGTATCTAATATTCTACATACATGCATCTCTGGTTTACTGTTTTTCAACTGTCTAGTTGAAACTGACTTTGAACAATCTTCAACACTGGCAATGATGTTACAACAAGTTTTACATGTCTGAATTGAGAAGTGCAAAAAAATACAAATAACATAAGTAAAATATTACCTGGTGGTTTTATGTTACAGATTACATTTAAGAAATACTCTTTGCACTATTCTAATTTTAAGCTACTAGTATTTTTAGGAAGGTCTAAATGCTGTTTTAGCTTTTGCCATGTTTGGCTGTGTATACCTGCTACTTCATTTCAATATGGTAACAGGCTCAGKACTTAACTTTAATGACCAGTAGCAGCAAATCTCAATTTTTATCAGTAAATTAGAAATCTTATGTACTTTTCTTTCGGGCTTCTGAATATTATAATCTTGACCAGCAGTGCAGAATGAAAACATATTTAGTTTTTTTGCATGATCATTAAAAATATAACAGTGAATCAGGTCAGACTACTGAAACAGTAAATACTGATTAAATCTGCATAGAAAATAAGAAAACTCAAAATAGTAAAAAAGTTTTGGAGATAAAGTAACTTAAGACATTATTTTATGGGAGTGAAAGGATGTTCACTGTGCTGTTCCTAAGTGCTCTGCACAGGTTTTGAACTCAGCTAATTTATACAGAGTTTTGACAGACCTGTCATGTAATACTTGAGCTGACATAGGTTTCTAAGAATGTGTTAASTTACACTTACATGAAAGGAAAGGTTGTCCAATTTATGCACATCTCAAATTTAAAATGATGTGACAATAAGTATATTTCACATCAAGATGCAAAGGTTATATATTACAAAACAAAATATGCACCTTACTTCTGGCTTGATGATGGATGACATGCGTTAAATTAGATTTGCAGAACTGTGTATATTTGAGAGTAGAATTTCCTACAAAGCCTCAACATGGAGGCTTCTGCCTTTCAGCTTTGAGCAAATGACCTTCCCAACCCAAACTGACATCTCTGTCTGCTGCAAAGCAAAGAAAAATGGAATCAGTTCAGCATAACATTAATTTGGGAGGGAGAGGAGGCAAGCAACACCATCATAGTTTCCTCATATTAAGTGAGCATAAAGTGGCATAACTTCTTTATGGAATGAAAACTGGTATGATTAGACTGATAGGTCTCGAGTGTGTTGGTCACATAAGAACACCTAGGTGTAATGGAATGAGAAGGAATGAAAAGTAAAAATGTTTCATGCAACAGGTAGGGAATTACARACACTACCTCAACCTGAAAATTCTTAATGAAAGGTGTTTAAYAATCAGACCCAGCAGAGATGATTTACATTTATTGCAAGAAGGCATGGCTTGTTTCAAGGTGAAAAGGAGGTTTTTTTTCTCTCGTCTCCTCTAACTTGTGACAGAGTGCACCAGTTCATACTTGTGTGACTCACATCTCTCAGCCTAGCTAGCAGAGGAGGGAATTATTCCTCGTCTTAGCCCAGCAGATGCTGTCAGTTACTCCCACCCCAGATGCAGCTCTCCGCTCACTYTGTGCCGATGGCAGTAGCTGCTCCTTCCTCCCCTCTCTCCCCCCACAACTAGGTAATACTCATCGCTGGCCTCTTACCAGCTACATTTTTATGTAGCTCATTTCTCGTGGTTTTTATTTAGAAACCCTGCTCTGCCAGTATTCAAACTTTGGCTAAAATTCAAAACCTTAYGCCGTGGCTCTATTTTTGCATATCTCTCAACACCAAAACCACACCAGTTTAAAATTATCACTGTGAGCCCTACCGAGTTACTTGTATAGATGTTTCTGCTGCTGTAACATCACTTTTTAGTCCACAGGTTTCCGTATCCAGCTGGCCCAAGTCCCTGAACACCAAATGCCTTTGGCCGGATGCGGTGAACCTTGCTGATTCCACACGTGCGAATGCCACCGTTTTCCATCCCTCACCTCCAACCTTCCTCACTCTTTTCCTCGAGAGATAGAGGAAAAAAAAACACGCATTTTTTTCTTGTTCTCATTTTTCAGGGCAGCTTTTTTTTTTTTTTTTTTTTTTTTTTGGCCTTCCTCTGACAGGCCTTACGAAAAGCTGCGTGAGCTCCTCCTGCCGCCGCTGGAGGGTCCCCGCCACCTTGCGCGGTCTGTGCTCCCCGGCTGCCCGGTCCCTGCGGCGCGGGAGGGAGGGAGGGAGGGCCGGGGTCGCGCCTCGCTCCCCGCGCCGCGAAGAGCATCCCACTCTCCCTAGGCGACTRGTGACGAAGGCCGCAAACGTCGCACTGCTATTGGCTCAGGCGCTGGCGCCGCGCGGCCAATCACAAGGCGAAGCGGCGCTGCTCCCCCTCTCCTTTRGCTGGGGGAGGGGCGGGGTCACGTGGCCTCTGTTTACATCCTCTCAGCTGTTGGGCCCCTCCTCCGCTCGCGGCGCTCGCGTCAACACAAACCGCGGCGCGCGGGGCAGCGCCGAGGCCGCGCGGCTCCGGGGGCTCCTCCGCGGGGGCGGCCGCCTCCATCTCGCCCTGCTCCCTCCGGCCCCGCCGGCTCCGGGCGCCATCGCCCCGCGCAGACGGCCGAGGCGCCCTTCGCCACCCCGGGCAGGGGGGGTCTCGGGTGAGTGCCCCGCGCGCCGGCCGTTACGGGCGGTTGGGGGTGGGGGAGAGCGCGGCCAACGGGCGTCAGTAGCGTCTGCGGCCGGAGCGGGGCCCCGCGGGCTGTTTCCCTGCGGCCGGGACAGGGCGAGTGCTGGCGGCCGCCTCTGGCTCCCCCTGCGGGGCTGAGGGAGCCCGAGGCGAGAGGGAAGCTGCAGCTTCTGCTCTCTAACCTTCCTCCCTCGTCGTCTTCTCGCTCCCTGCGCGGCGACTAATCCCCGGCCGCGGGGAGGTGAGAGGGCCCGCGCAGGTGTGAGGGGACGTGGGGCTGATGGCGGCGCGGGGGGGGCGGGCCGCAGCCCGGGACTGCCCGCGGGAGTGCGGCCGAGGGGGAGCGCCCGTGCCCGGCGGCGCCGCCGCCTCCCGCCGCGTTGCTGACGCGGGGGCGGGGAGCGAGGGCGGCCGCGCGCGCACTTGGCCCCAGAACGTCGGGTCCCGTGCGCGTGGCGGGGGAGGGGGCTGCGCGTCTCCCAGGTCGACGCGTTACGGAGCCTCTGCGAAACAACGTTTGGTTTCAAAACCCAGCAGGCGCGCTGTGGTGCGGGGAAGGCTGTTCCTTTCCCCCAGGCGCAGCTGAGGGCCGAGCGGCACTTCGTTGAGGCGCATCAAGTGCGCAGGGCCGCGGCCGCTCTGCCCCCGCCCGGCCTCGCGCGCACGTTCCCSTCTGTTTACACTGCGGCCTCCGCGCCGGCCCCGAGCAGCGCGGGGGAGGAGCAGGAACCCGGGCCGCCACCGCCGCCTCCCGCCCGCTTCCTTTGTTKCTCTGTGGCCCGGGGGCGGCGACCTGGTTCCCACCCCCCCCGCCCTGCGCCGGCCCGCGCCTCGCCGCGGAGCCCGAGCGAGAGGGCAGGAGCCGAGGCCCTTCTGGGAGGCGCAGCCGGCGGCCTGGGCCTGGCGCGTGCAGCTCTGTCGTCATCCACAGCCAAAGGGAAACGGGAGGAAAACAAGACAAAAAACACCGAAACAAAAAACAGCCTATGACAGGGAGAGAAGCTTCTTTCCATTTGGTGGTGAAAGACAAAGGAAAGCGTAAAATCTAAGTGAAAACAGAGATCGAGCTGCTGCACCGTGCAAATAAAGTGTCATTACCTGCAATGCTTTTCTAACCACTGTTCTCTTTGAGGGGGTGGTCTGTATTCCTGCCAGGCATTTACTCGGTCAAGGCCAGCTGAATTGCAAAGTTTAGCAGAGCGATAAGGTTTCTTTTGATGATGATCAGTAAACAGTGAGAGAGACAAAAAAGTCACAGATAAGGGTAGTAGGCACTTTAATGAATTAATGAGGATACTCAATCCCTCTTCACTCTCTTTAATATGGAATGAAGAGAGTRTTTTTAGGATGCAAAAATCTAGTAAATATCAGAACTGAGTGCCTTTGTAACTGTAATTCACTGTGAATGAATCATAATGTGTAATACATTTTTTTTCACAGGACCATTTCTTACTCTGGGCACTGGACAGCCCCTCGCTGGAATGAACCAGTCTTGGATAAATGGAGCTGTTCTTTATAGGACTTCTGCCTGATTTGTAGGGCAAAAATTAAAAAAGTTTTCAGTGTGTAGGTGGACCAAATGTATGAAAGGTCCAAAGCAGTATCTTAACTATCTTTGAAAGAATAAAGAAAATATAGTGATAGTAATGTAAAAAATACATGAGTGAGGTCAGAGGATGACAATGAAGGCTTTGGAGACGGTCTCTTAGCCAGATGTTCTTGGCAGTGGTCAGAGTTGCACAGAAATGGAAGGGAGAACAATTGAGTGTTGTTGGGAGGTCTGTAGTGAGGAAGATGTCACAAAACTGCATCCACAGAAAAGATTATGTAATACTAAATTTATATCCCAAACAACTGAATGATATCTCTAGGTCTCCATTGAGTTAGGTTACTTGCCTGCATGGCCTCATGCCTTCACTCCAGAATCCATGTAAAAGTTCAGTCTCTGTTTAGTGATTTTCTCTGTGGTTTTTCATCTGTAATCTCTTTTGTTGTTTCTTATAGATATCTGACCAACTACTTTAGATTTTGTACTACCTAATCTATTAATTTTTGAAGCCCTGTCATTTTTACGGTAGTGGTTTTGCCGAATTGGTGGATTTTACTGTTTTGTCATGTGTTTTTCTTCCAGTGTCTGTGTTAAACTCAATAAATCCTTCAGAAAAGGCTTTGGTCTAATAAAAGACGAAGAATAGAAAGCAGCTGCCCAACTTCAATCATAGTTTTCTGTTCCTGTGCTGGACCACAGCAAAGGCTACAGTTGCTTGGCTATGGTTTAGTAATTGAGAAGTGCAGCTCGTTTGAAATTATAGGTGTGTGTTCTGAAGCTGCAGGTAGGCTCAGGCATGATATCAGTCTCAAGAGAACAGACTTTCTGTGACTTGCCTTAGGCATATGTAAAGGAACAGGACAAAGACTACTGAATTTCAAATTTCTACTTTGGAGTATAGTTAGTAATAGAATGTTTTTCTCACTTTCAGAAATGTTTTGATAATACAGATAGTATGGTTTTTTTCCAAACAATTTTCCAGAAAGCTTTATGTTGATAACTTAAGATTTCCTCAAAACCACACATTAAAAGTAGTTTTGGAATTGGTATCCAGTATGGGAATGTGCATCTCAATTTTCAGTGCATATCAAAAAATAACAAAAAAACCCAGGCATTTGCCTGTGTTATTTCGAGATGTGTGTTTTTATTCTGACCCATTCTCTTCCTACGTTGTTCCCATTTTCAATGAGTTAATATCACAGAACCTGAATGTTTTGTTCTGAACGATAGATACTTCTCTGAAGCCGGTCATTAATTAGCTCCCAGTTTAAGAAAGTCCCTTGGAACAGACTTGGAATAATTTTTCCTGTAAGCATCATTGGTAATTACATTATCTGATTATTTTGCCTACTTGGAATGTAGAATTCTCAGTGTAAAGGCTTCCGTTTTGTGTTGTAAATGAATAATCAGGTATGTGACTTGCCAGAGGCAGTTCACGCTTCTTCTGACGGGCTTAGAAGTTAATCTGTATGCTTCATCTTCCCTAACCAAAAGTGTACCTTGTGGAGCAGTGACTCCAAAAGCAGCACAAGGAAATGTTTCTGTGCTTGTTTGTGCTGTTTGCTTTAGTTTTATTAATTGTCCTTAGAACAGTGCTGTGAGAATTTCTTCTTATGTCGTTTTGCTTCCATTTCACATTTGATAAACATTTAGAAAAACACTGATGAGATAGAAATGTGCTATTATGTTCTATGAAGTAAATACATTAAAAATCTCCTTCAAAAAAACCACATACATTCATTCCATTTCCTCTTACAGAGTTCTAGAGAGTGAAGTAGTTTGTGTTAAAGTGGCTCTAATTGCATTAAAACATGAGGAAACAGCTGCTGTGCTCCATTTCCTTTGAGTCTTATTTGTGTACTGGGTGTTAATAAGAGTCTTCAGGCCTGCTGAACACAAGTTCTTAAGAGTTGCTTACGCTTTACTGTTTTAAGAAAGTTGAGCTGGCCTCTTGAGTCTTGAAAAAAAGGATAGAACTTGCAGCAGTCTAGGGTGTTGAATATCACATTTTAGTGGCAAATGATTACCTAGTTGGCATTTGGAAGAGTAGTGTAAATTTTCTGTCCTTTTTGTTCTCTATGTGCATCATACCAAATTTCTATTTTAGAGGCCATATCGCTACTTCAAAGGTGGCAGTGAAGATAAGTAAATTAGGAGCTTGAAATACTAATGATTATGTATGTGTTTGTTCCTTTTAAAAATGTTACAGATTTGTGAGATGAAAAAAAAAAAAAMCCCTATGCCTTAAATTGATGTCCAGAAACGTAAATAGTGCTTCATTTCATAAGGAGAAAACTGTGTTTTAGAAGTTATATAGCGGTTAAACAAAACTCCAACCCTACAGTCCTGAAATAGTATAGAGGTGGCATCAGGAGTCACCATGGTAACTCATAGGCTGCATATTCTGGTGTCTTCTTGGGTGGAGGAGTTGTAGAGTGGGGGAAGTGAACATGTAACGAGAGTTAACCATTTCTCTAGTGGGAAGGCTGTTTTGTGGCAGAAAATGACTCGGAGTGCACTGCTCAGAAGGTTTTCTAAATGAAGAATAATTTTGAAGATCTGGCCTTGCTTTATATGGTGTTTAGTGAAGACAGCTGGTTTACTACAAATGCAGAACATTAATTTCTATGGATTGTATGAAATTGAGTTTTAAGATGAAAATGAAACTTTATATTGAGKCTTAGGATTTTTTCCTTGAAGTAATGCATTTTACCTTTCCTTAAAGTAGCGTTTGCTCAATATATTGTTAAAAAATGAATGCAAAACTTGGATTTGCAAATCTATTTTTTTTCTGGTGTATAGCGTGAGAGACTTGATGTTTAAAAGCCTCTTTGTTACGTTTTGAATTGTTTCACAACAAGAACTTGTAATTGAGGCTTAAGCTTAGAGATCAAATGGTTTGATAGCAACATATTGTGTTGCATATTAGTACCACATTGCAGATACWAGAAGATGCTTTAACCTAGTTGTCTAGTTGTATTTTTAGGTGTTACGGGATATCTGGTTGTCAGCATGGAGCTGTTGGACGTGACACAGGATCTATGGAAGACCTACCTTTTGAGATTTAAGCAGAATAGTTTAAGACATTGAGAGAAAATATGTAATGTGGTACGTGCAAAATACGTGTTCTCCTGAATGTAATTGAAAATACCTGTATATACTGGTTCAAGCAAAATAAGTAACACTCAAGTTCTTGTCTTCAACCCCTGAAAGGGGACTTAACCACTTAACCTCTAAGGGAATATCTCATARATGACATGCCTGTCTTTGCCTTTTTTTTTTTTTTTTTCTCCTCTTCTAAGAGCAAAAGGAAACTGCTACTCTAAAGGAAGCCATAAACTGATGTAGGTATCTCATATGTATGGTGATAGTTGTTTGGACTATTTATGGTAATAGCTAGTGAATCTAGAAAACGGAATGTTTGTGGTGTGCCTGTCCAAAGTGAAAAGCTTTATTCCTGTGAAAGTCTGTTTTAAAACTGAAAGAGGAATTAGGACTATGTGAGGAGGACATAAGAAGGGAGTACTAATTCTTAGCACTTGTGGTATGTCTGTAGGATATGCTTTCACTAGACATTCAGGAATTACCATCTGAGTTTCCTGACAAATGTTAGAAAGGAAAATACGGGGAATACTGCTAGACCCATGACCATCACAGTGGTCTGTGTTTTCAAAGCTGAGATTTGAAGACCATATCTTGATCATCTGTGCAGCACTTTCTTTGAAAGATCTGGCTAAAACTGTTTAAATGAATATTGCTGAAAGCATTAATTTAAAAGATCAATACATGAGATGCTTAGTGTCAGCAAAAGGTAAAAGCTTATTTTTGCCTTTAAATATAACACTTATATGAAATATAAAAGTTTATATTTCTACAGTATTAATAATTTTWAGTAGTCAAGAGTGCTGTGAATATTCTTATTAGGAAATGATCTTGGCACTGAAAGAGTTGATTTTTATCTGAAAATGTTTCCCTTAGAAAGTACTTGTTTGCTCTTGTTGTTTTTTTGGATTATGTCAGCAGAGGTCTGGCTCTTCTCCTGAGGCATGTGACCATGCTGTGTATTTGCAAAACTCCCCCTTTTATCTTTTTGAAAAAGAAAAGTGTTGCATTTCTGTTTTCAGTGTGGTCACCTGCAACCTTGTTACTTAATCTTTACTATGTTGTTCTTTCAACAAACTCCTAATTGATCATTATTGTGGTCAGCAGGTCAATGAAACTGGCAGGACGATGAAAAGTTGAGTTACTGAATTTCTTTATAACTTCCAGTGAGCTGACAGTTGGAGCATATGAGTCCCACAGGCTGTAATCACTGTTTATTTACTTCAGTTAATTATACATTCATKGTGACTAAGACTCATTACTGCCTAGCTTTCTGAGATTGTGGTGTCTTCTGGAATAACCCATTTTTCAAAAAGTCAGTGTAGGATTTGACTTTTTCTATTCTGAGATGCTTTGGATAAATGAGTTGTTCTTGGCCTGACTAAAGCATATTATGTGGCTGCAGCAGCCTCTGGTGTTGTGGTCTGTAAACTACATTTCTGTCAGGCGAAACCCAGGTGCCTTTCATGACTGAAAAGAAAATATGAGGTAGGTTTAAGGGATGAAGTTTTTGCTTTTGCTATTGAAGTGCACAGCTGCTGCAGCAGGCAATGGTGAAAAGTTGTCAGCTCTCATCCTGTGATGAAATATTTGAGTGTCTGGAAATGGCTACCTGAGCGTTTACAAGTGCTATAAACCCTTGTTTACCAACTTCTGGGTTTGAACATCTGCAGTTGCTAGTACTGTAGGTAGATTGAATCGTTGGAAATGTAGATTTGCTACTACTTGAGTACTTCTTACCGGGAAGCAAAACAATGCATAAGCATTTCTAAATTAAAAGTACTGTGTATGTGTACTTTGGTTTTTGGATTTTAAAGAAGGCCTGTGAGTTTTTGTTCAAGTACTTGTAACTTTTGGCAGTACTGAAAACTGTATGATATGAGGCCCCTTGAGGTTGTTCTGACCACAGGCAGGTTGGAACGCTTGTAAGGAACGACTATCATTTGAGCAAAGTTCCAAAGTAAGGGCCATTTAGCAAGTTCTGTTCAGTTTTAGACACTTAACTGTATGAAATTGTATTGGTTTTAGTATTTGACACTTTTGAAAGCTGTATTTCCATCTTTTAATCTTAGCTAGAGAAGCTAGAGACTAGGCAGATTAAAAGCTTAATATGAGAGTATGCAAACAAGTCTTTTTTTTATAAACTGTAAAATGATTTCCCTTGACTGCCTTCCCTCTTCTGCCTGAGTAAATCACCTTCAAAAGGATATCTTAAGCCAAAAGTGCCATAAAAGAATGTAAACAACAAGGTAAAAGTGTTTATGCTTGTTTTGAAGAGGACAAGTGCTGAAAATCTTGAACTAAATGAAAAGAAATATGCTGGTAGTTCTCTTAAAGCAGAGAATTTTTAACTTAAATAGCTGAACATGGGGTTTTGTTTGTGCATTCTTTTTAGAGTATAATTGATGAGATGGCCAGAAGTTACTTTCCTCTAGGTTTATGTAAGTTTTTTTAACAGAAATGTCTTAGAAGTCAGATGAATATTTTAGCAGAAATGCCTTAGAAGTCAGGTGAATAAATGTGACTCCAACTTTTTCATCAAGTAGTTAAATGGTTTCCTACTGGACAGTTTCCTGAGCTTAAAGTAAATCCACAGAATCTTTTCTTTGGTAAGTTACTCCTTTTGAAACAGTCCATTTAGTCACAAAGGAAAGGTCATTTTTTTGTGGTTGGGCTTCCATCTCGATTTAACCTTTTATATTTGAAAGTATTAATTGTTCCTTTGTGTTATAAAGTAAAACTAGGTGCTGCTTATTCGTATATGTTTAGCCATGTTAGATAACTTCAAGATTTTGGGCCCTGGAGAGGCAGTGCATCGGTTATCAAAACTACTGTGACCAGGCTTGGTTTAAGTGATGATGACATCTGAAACATTCTGAGGATATCTGAAGGAGTAGACTTGGGAGAATTAACTTGAATATGAGGTTAATTTTTGGATTACTGCTTTCTAACAAGAGGCTTTCAAATATCTCTTGCAATAATGGCTTAAGAATTATGTCCGAATGCAAATTTATCATCTGAGTTTTCATTTAAGTATGCACAGCTTTATATGTGGCACTTTGTGCATGATGTTTCTGTCCAGGAGTTGCTGGATATGGAAGCCCAACAGAGATGAGGCTGATACAGCTCCATGTCCCAGGTCCAAGCAAAAACCAGATTGTGTTGTGTTCCCAAGGGTGTGCACGCACATAAAGCTTGTATATGTGTCTTACCCACAGAACAATCTACAGCCAGAGCCTCAAATGGAAAATACAGTACTTGCCCAAAATCAAACTGCTTCATCTTGCATCCTTCTTTGGCTAATCAGGAGTAAGACCTATTAGTGGGAAGTAAATTCAGTATGTCTCCTTTGAGTAACTGGCCATAGATAATCAGTCTGCCATGTCTCTGGCACCTGGAGCATGCTTGGGTCTCTTGGTCAACAGCCAAAACAACACCATAGTCTCCAGCAGCTGTTCTGGACCACTTGCTCCCTCCAGTAGCTAGCTGCTCCAGTTGTTTTTTACATACTCACATCTGCTCACTTCTCATACTCTCTTGGTGTTTGCTAGTCATCATGCACTGATATAGAAACCATTGCATCTGTTTTTTTCACCACAGACACACAGCCTCTGTGACCTGTGATCACAGTCCAGTTGCTGGAAGGTACACCTCTATTCCTACACATGTACAGAGAATAGTAAGCCCTTCCACTCAGGAAAATACTTACAAGTGGAGTTTAATGATGTGGCAGGACAGACTGTGATCACTGGATGCAGGACATGACCCTACAGACATACTGACTGTCCAGACAGGCATATTGACCAGCAGTCTGTTCTTCAGTAGTTAGTAGTAGTTTAGTCTGTTCTTTAGTAGAGCTGGCTTATGGTATTCGTTTGGCTTCCCTCACTTGTGAGTCTGTGTTTGTGCTCTTTGATGAGTGTGGAGATAAGCCTTTTTATCATGTAAAAGTTTTCAGTTTTGCCTTCCTTATGTGCTGACAAATCAGCTATCTGTCTAATAACTTGTGAACATAGTCGAATGCTCACAATGAATGCATTGGCAACAGTACCTCTGCTCTAAACTTTCATCTGTAAGCTGAGTTGACTGTATTTTCTGAATAATTACTTTTGCATAAAGACTCCTTTTGATATACTTCTATGTTCATATTTGACTGGTAGATCTTGATAGTTTTATTGAGTTGTAGTTTTCTTGGTTAATAATATGAAGTATGGGTAATGTCTGCGTGCAAAAAGCCGACATTGAATATCTTAAGTAAACRATATTTTCGACAAGATTAAGCCATTTTAAGAGGTGTTTGTGGTTTATAGATTTACAAGGTGTATCTGGAGAATGAAGCAGGTCATGACATGGCCCTTTAAAGTGCGAAGAGCCTTAAAGATACAAAGACTTTGAGGATTAAAGGGAAGGAACTTATGTACAAGATACTTTTTTTTTTTTTTTTTTTTTTTGACAAGATAAATTTAAGTAATTGTTACAAAGTTAAATTTCTTCTTATTTTTGTAAACCAGGGTAAAATTAATGAGTTCAGTATGAATCTTCGCTTTCTTTAACAAAAGAATTTAGAAATTCAGTAGGAGTAGGAAATTTAGGAGTAGAAGGTTCTTGCCTCACAACTCAAAGGAGCAGAGAAGAGAAATGGGTAACAAAAGGCCAGGCCTTACTTATTCATCCACTTAGAGATTAAAGGCCTAAGTAATAAAATAACTTTTCAAAAAAATATCGCTGTATTACAGTGGATCATATTAAGAATCTAGTAAACGTCATCTTGGTGATAAAATTTGACTTTTTCTGTGTGTGTTTTAAACGACCCTGTTTTTTGCATTACTAAAGGTTACATAGATGCAAAGACCTTGCTTGCGATCATGTTTGGTCTCTGTATAAGTGATCAAATTCCACCTAGCAGAAACCTACTAGGAATCTCACTGTTGCTGGACTGATAGTTCAGCCTTGTGCAGTACTTTTTTGACTAGTATCTCATAAGACACAAATCTAAACAAAATCAGGAGCTCTCAGCTTGAGAAACAAACATTTTGATATAATATTATAGCCTGAGCAATTCTTAATCTTAGTGCATGCTACTGTGATGTTTTTGTGACTTATCTATCAAAAGCTCAAAACACCAAAGGTTTTAGCTTGATAAAGTTGACTTTTTGTTTGACTGTGTATTTTTTTTTTTCTTTTTTATTTCTCCTGTAGAGCCTGAAGTAAATACATAGCTCTAAGATGAGGTTTCAAGTGACAGGAATGTAACCATCTTCTATTTTTACACTTGACCTCATTTCTATTTTCTTTTGCTAAAGGCAACAGGCGTATGTTATGTTGCTGCTRGAAGTAAGTTATTTAAATAACTTGAAATATTTATGGTGCAGTAAGCTTTCAAACTCTATCAGTGACTGAACTACTGAATGTATTGTCATTGGCTGCATTTAGCTTGCTCAAAATTATATGAACTCTGACTTGATCTGTTTAAGGCTGTAGCTGCAGGAACTACTTTTTTTGCAGTAAAAGCTTAGGAAAGGATGTTTCAGTTTCTGCGTTAAAACTGTTTTGTATATCGATCTGAAAGATTTATTTTTCCCTCCAACTGTTACCTGTTTTTATGAATACTAAGCTGAAGGGAAAGGATTGCTGTCTGGTCWGCTGCGTGTCATTATTGTTCTACAGATAACTATTTCTGTATAAACTATGTTTTCTGGGATGGAGTTATAATTGCAGATGTCCTATTAACTTGAAACGAAACCTCTTCTTTCATCTCTCATAACAAGGGGCTTTTAAAGTTATATATTAATCTTCTGAAGACCCGCATTAACTACTTATAGATAACTTTGCTTTATATGTATGCTGTTTTTACAGTTACATCAAGACATTGCTGACATGTGTATTTTTAAAATGTTACGTTTTCTTGATGCAGGAATCAAACAGGATTTCTTGAATCTTTTAGTAGAATAATTTTTAAGATAAATTATTTCAGATTATTTCAAATTTTTATAAATTTATATTTATAAATTATTAAATTGAAAAGATATTTCAATAGTTATTGTTAAGATAAATTGTATCTTCCCATCACCACAAGCTTAATGATTAGTTGCTTTCATAAAGAGATACAGACTTTAACGAATGTTGAGGATATGGTTTGTCCTATTTGTCAACGTGTCTACTTAATTGCTGTATGTTCAGTATAATGTTAAACATTTGCAGAAATGTTTGTCAATTATGCTGTATGCATTTCAATATTGACTAAATAGAGTTAGATCTTAGTATATGTTTGTTTTCTAACACATTTCTTTACAGTTCTGCCACTTACAGTTCACTACCATGGTTTATGCAAACCTGTTTGAAATGAGCATTTTCTGTTAAATACTCTTGTACAAAGTGTTTTATTGTGGCCATGAATTTTGCAGCTTGGCTATTGCGTAGATCAGTAATTTCTGTGAAATATGAGCACAGGCAGCAGTTTATCTTTTGCAAAACAGGTGCATGATACAGACTAGTGAATATCAGACATCTGCATGTATTGAACATCACTGATGCCTATCTGTCTTGGGAAGTCCTGATATTTTAAAATCTTGCCAGTGAACTAGCCAATATTATCTGGCACATCCTGTTTCTGTGAGTCTGTTGGATTCTCCAGAACAGCTTCTCTTCTTTTCCCTTCCTCCCAGCTGCTCTGTAATAAAACAGTACTCTTGAGGTCTAATTTATACTTGGCAGACTTAAGTAGCCCTAGCCTGGGAATAGGCAGTGTTGTAAGCACACCTCTCTGGAGCTGACTCCTTTTAAGAGAGTATGCTCGCTACAGAGTCTGTTGCCAGACTGTTTCAAGGACACTGCTTGAGGAAAGATATTTTTTTGTTGGGTATGGKTTTTTTTTTGGGTGTGTGTGTTGAACTTTGATTTTTTTTTTTCCTTGCTTATGAGATCTCTTAGTGTGACTGTGATGGGTTGCTAAGCCATTCTACTCTTCCTGAAGATAAGCTGCTTGTGCGTAGTATCTGACAAACACTGCATCACCAAACCTCTTTGCCTGGTGTGGAGGAAGAATCAATATAATTGATTTGAATTATACTGTTGAGAGGGTACATCGGAATGTACGTGTTAAAGAACAGACTTTAGCATTCAGYCAACCTCTTGAGATGGTGTTACTTATTTCCATATGGCTGCCTACTAATGGTAAGTAACAGGCTGTCATATACAAAACCTGTTACTGTTGACACATCAGTGTTTGTTGAGGGAGGGGGAAGCATCTCATGCTKCTCTGACCTGTCACTGGCAGCTAAGTATTACCGGCATCCATGTAGTTCCACCACTGAAGCTGCCTCATACCCTCTCATCAGTGCTAGTCCTGTCACTCTCTGATGTTTTTTTCTTGTTAGGAGTGAAGACTTTTCTCCAATACTTAAGAAATGGCTTAGAGTTATTTTCTTGGACACTGTCACTGGACTAGCAAAGGCATAAGAAGCTTTAGTTCTTAGATGTTCTTTGTTGGTGGTACTAGCTCTCAGCATCCTACTGTTTGGAAAAACTTACTTGCTGTGGGCTGAAGAAGGGTTATTTTATCAGTGCTTCTGTTCACTGCCTGCTTGAAGTTGAAGAGTTGCTAGTTCTGGGGACTAAGCAGCAGTTGGTTAATGCTGTTATTGTGCCTGATAAAGTAATATTTCCCTGCACAGGTGGTAATGTCAGGTGCTTAAAAACTTGTGAGATCTTTGCAAAGACAGTGGTGAGTGAGGATTCCAAAGCTACTTGTCTTACCAGCCTCTCATCCAGGGAGCCTCTTTTATAAAAAGAGCATGTCTTGACAGAAGTTTTGTGGCCTATGCAAAGGTTTTGAACAGTGAAGCTAAGATATGAGCAGGTCTTCTTAAGAGAAAGTTTTTTCCCTCTAGTCTTGCTTTAAAACTTCTAACATGAATGACTAGATTCAAAACCCCCCACACACACTTGAGGAGGGGCAGGAATAGTCTTATGCAGATGACTGACAGATAATCTTTTCTAGCAATTAGTTATTTAATTAGGGCAGTGAGACACTTTTCCTGTTTCTCAGCAGGGAGTTCTTAGAAGATATAATAAAGAAAGGTCAACTTGTGGCCCAGAGGGCATTCTAGGATATAAAGAACATTGAAGCTGGGTCYGAGGTGACCACAGTGACAAAAACTGGAGAGTCATAAGTGGTGCCTGTTTGGTATCCCAAAATAGATACACAGAACGTGTCTCAGGAGTTGCTTTCTGAGGGCGTCAAGCTACTTAATCCTTTCTGGATGTAATTCTGTGCTATTAAATTCCAGAAGTTGTC
This sequence comes from Eudromia elegans, assembly GCA_003342815.1. Classification (NCBI taxonomy): domain Eukaryota; kingdom Metazoa; phylum Chordata; class Aves; order Tinamiformes; family Tinamidae; genus Eudromia; species Eudromia elegans. Next base: position 2,139,453 of record PTEX01000091.1, read on the forward strand.
CTGTACCTTCTGGTTTTCATCACTGTAGGACATGTGATGGCACTGTTTGGAGTTTCTCATTTTCACATGAGATAGCTATTTCTTTGTTTTGAAGTAGACAACTGAATTCAGAATGCATTTACATTAGTGATACAGGTGAAGGACCATTTAAAGAAGAAACTTTTTCTGAAGCCTGGGAGGTTTAGCTTTGTAAACACATTTTAKTCACCCAGATTTGATGCAATAAATTTGTACAGTCATTATCAGCATACCTGAAAACAGCTAGGTGCCTGACATAGAAAATGTGCCTTTCAGTATTCAGTATTTGTCATCTCCTGTGAACAAGATGAATAGAATCTCAGATGAGAAAAAACAAATGTAGCATAGAAGCAATATACTGGAGAGAAAAAATGTATCCCAGTACAAGGAAGGAAAAAGTGTTTTGTTTGTTTCTTTTCCTTGATCTATCAACAAACGATATTCAACTAATTAAACTTTGAGCTTTCCAGTTCCTCTAAACTGTCTCAGTTAATAAAAAGTCATGAGTTCCAGTGGTTATTCAGAAAGCTTGATCTGAAAATTACACCCTTGTGTAATCATCACAATTAAGCTGTAGCTTATTTTTTTAGTGAAGTCTTGCACAGATGTGCTTGCCATGGGTCGTTCATTGGTGGCGTGTCACAGACCTTAGTGAATCTTCCATGACAAATGCCTTAGCAGTGCAGGGTTCAGTTTGTATAGGAGATGAAGGGTTGTGGACGGAGTGAGAGCACACACCTGGAAACTTGTTCAGATGTCTGCTGGAAGCTCTTAAACACCCCTGTGATCGGGGATTAAAGCTTTTGTCAGATGTGACTAACATTTTCTGCCAAAGTAGGTCAATACAACTCAGGTAAAATCAGCAGTTGTAGCTCTTTAAATTGATTTGGTTTTAACTTTAGTCCTATGGTCTGTTCCTTACTCCATTGCCATACTACAAAGACCTTTGAAATGTATGCTTTCTGGAGTCAGTCAGAGGACTCACCATGCTTGTTTTTGTATGACTTGTTTGTGCTTAATCTGAAAAGCTTATTGAAGTGATGAATGTTTAACAGCAGGTTAGGAATGAATGTTTTCATTTAAGTGAAACAGGTCTTTCTAGAATACAGAATTGGAAAGCTGATGGTATTTCTGACAGTTTTCTTTATTCAGTTGGTAGTTCATCTACTGTTGCTAATCTGAAAAAGATTGTTTTCCTTCTAAGTTACCTGAAATACATTGCAAAAACAGCTGCAGAAGAGAGGGCAAATCAAATTGCAGTTACTCTTCTAGAATGTTTAGACTTTTAATTGCCTTAAATTACAGTTTAGGAACCAGGCTATAAGMGTTCTGAAGTATAAGAGTTTTAAAAGGTGTTTTCTTATTTATTATTTTAAATCCTACATTCTGGAATACCTGTTTCTCATGGCTTATTCTGGTTTTTGAGGTCAAGTCACCTCTAACACAGACAATTCACACTACGATTTCTGCAGCCTTGCCTGGTGTGTGTGAAGTTGATAATTTTTTCTTTTCATAGTAATTCATCATTCCTGCTTGTTCAGAAGGTTCTGCTGAARCATCTGTTCTGCAGTTTGGAGTTCAATTTTGTTACTATTGCACTTTTATCATAATTGATGTAAAAAGGAAAGCTAAATTAAAAATGCAGTCCTTTTTGGATTTTTGCTCAAGGACAGGAGAAACACACACAAAATGTGCAGTTGTAAGGACCTGAAGATCTATAGATTTAATCTTGATAACTTAGGAAGTGCTGAATTTCTGCTGATGAGAAGTCATGTTGCTGACTTCTGTCTGTTGACAGAACTGTGAACAGAACTGTTTGCAACTGTAAAAATGCACTGAAGTTTTTTTAGGCCCTTGTGTACATGTGTGAGGTTAATGCCCTACTGCCCCCAGTCATGGAATATTGCTTATTCTGGAAAGTGCTTCATATTTTATAGTCCCCTATTTAAAATAGGTGTGGTTCCCCCCTCCTCCCTGGGCAAGGGAAAGGGCATACCTTACCAAGCAACTTTGTATGTCATAGTGAAAATGATGCAATCACTTACTGAGTTCAGTATGGTGATTGACTTTTCAGAGTTGACATTTTAATTAAACGAATATATTCTGGTTCTCCAAGGAGCAGACTTGAAATATAGATGTTTATTTTCATGTTTATTTTCCTTTTTTTTTTTTTTTTTTTTTTTTTTTTAATTTTTGGTCCTTTTAGACAAAATAAAAGTAAAGATAGCAATATCAAGTTATATGGATGATCACAGTAAATGTGTAGTCAGGATGTGGTAGTATTATAAAATTTGATGTTTATAAGATAATTATATGGACTTAAAAGGGGCAAGGTTTTGTTTGTAAAGTTGATACCTTGTTAGTGTGATATTTAGCTTGTGTTCAAGAAAAGCTAGTGATCCCAAGTGACCTAAGGAGTTTGTTTACAAAGTACAAATATATATATTTTTTTAAAAAAAATCTAAAATGTGAAAAATGTATTTCCATCTGATTGACAGCTGATTAGCAGAAGAACTTGCAAAACTTGACTTAAATTACAGTTCAGAGTTTATGTGTGTTATAAAATAATGGAGAATTTTAATGTGCATCATTTTTCAGCTATTTTGTAGCTTCACAGAGCTCCAAAACACCTGTTTAATATTATAAGAGCAGAAAAAACAGAATATTATCATAAAGAACTCCAGTAAAATTGGGTTTGGGCTAAGTCATGTACAAAAGAGGTGCAAGTGTATATGATTTTACAGATCAATTGTACTGACGTTCTCTAGATAAACTCCAACAAACAATTAAAAAGAAATTCTTGAATAGTGTAGACTTTCCTTTTTTACTGTAGCTGACTTTARTTAGTGAATAACGTCTTTTAAAAATCTATATTGAAACTACAGTTTCTGATGATTACTGGATACCATGGATAGCCAGGGTTAAGGACAATTGTGACCTTTTATGTTAATGCCATGTGCCCTGCCTGTTTTATTCCAAAATCTCCATACTACTTGGTGTAAGAGTTATCAAAATGCTATTCGTACTGTTAGAGTTTCATGCGTTTCAGTTTGGACATCAGTAGAATTTACAAGATACTTTTTGGAAGTTTTGTGAGGTGTAGCCTTATAGATTTTGTTTTTTTCTCTGTCTTAATATATTCCTTTTATCGTGGTCCTGGATTACCTGTTACAAGGAAACTTGGGGCTAACCARCTTCTTTTCCAGAAACACTATCAGAGTAGTTTGTGGGGTAGCTTCTTCTGTATTTAAAATAGTAGCAGGTGTATCTGATTTTGCACATCTCTCGTCTGTCATGAGCAAGTCATTTGCTTTCTAGAAGGCCAACATACATGCTTTGAAGAGAAATGTCTCTCTAAAACTACTACTACGAGAGATCACTTTCCACTGAAAGATTACAATGATTTGTTTAACTTCATACATATTGTTGTTCATAGAAATAATTTCTCTCTCAAGTGGACTGTTTGCTGACCGTAGTTCCAGATGCTGGTGTAGGACACCATAGTTGAATAACTGAATCAAACAAAAAGCAGATTAACTGAAAAATGAAGAATATCCCTGTTCTTAACTTAATATTGCCTTTGTATGCACAGGTTTTTTATCTACAATTAGAAGTCATCAACCACACTTTCAACTAACCACTCAGTTTTGCTGTGTATACCCCAGCAGATGGTAAGGATGCAGGYTTTGTTTTTCTTGTTTGATTTATGCATTGCTATGGTGTATATCATATCTTTCCTGTTTTGGCCTTTGAGATTCTGGGTGATAAATCCTAATGAAGATGAAAGGCCTAGACAGTACTATCAGTAGCGAATCTCTGAGATAACTAGAAAGCCCTGAGAAAAAAAAATTGCAAAACACTGACTTTAATTTTGCTTATGTGGTGAATTGTCTTGAAATTACTAAATGCTGTTTTATGGGAAAACTTCTGTTTTAGTGAACCTCAGAAAGTCATTGATAGAAACTATGAAGTCTTTTGTCCAGTTGGAAGAATATCCATTTTCCTTAATGCTTCCATTCCCTGCTGACCTGTTGAGCCATAGAGAATTGGTGAAGTTCTCCATCTGGTGGCTGGATGTAGTCAACATGTTCTGGAAGTGGGACTAAGTTTGAATTACAAGGTGGTTTTCTCTCTCTGTCTCTCTCTCTGTCTCTCTCCCCCCTTTTTTTTTCTTTTTTTTTTATTTTCATTTAGGGTGGAGAGATGATAACTACTGTTTCTTAGTTTCTGAGACATTTATCAACTCTTTAGCTGCTTGATTCAGCAGTTCATTAATGTGTTCTGTGAAGGTAAATCTAATCTTTCAGGTGTGTTGCAGCTGTTGGCATACGAGCAGACCTGGGATATTTTTACAAATGAAAATGTCCCTCCTTTCACAGATAAGGAACATGCTTGGGGATTGTGCATGTCAGGATGTACGTATATGTGTACTTATATCCTGGGAAGTACCCTGTGCCAAATGTTTTCCTCCTGATTGATCATTTTGCCTGGTGTCTTTGTTTTGGTTTGTTAATGAAAGATGTTTCTGATTTAGAGGGAAGCGTATTGCCTGATGAGAGGTAGTCATCAGTTTCTCCATGTTACCAGGGCTGTTAGTAGCCATTATTATTTCTCTTTCCTAGTCAGTCATCTTTTAATGACCTAGTGTTTTTATGCAAATTAATGCAGAGGAAACAAGGAAACATTTCTGTTAACCCAGGCTGCAAATAGAAATGAAATTTCTTTTGTTGGAAAACAAGGAAGTCCGGAGGAGAACTGGAACTCCCAGTACTTCCAACTCCCTGTTTTGGACTACTAATACTTGTTCCATGGGAAGCTTAAAGTAAGTTCTGAACAGCTAAGGTGTTTACTGCTATTTGGAAAGGAGATAACCATGCAATATTCTCTTCTACCCAACTTCCAGTCACATCTGTATGCATGTGCCCGTTCTGCCTTTTTAAGCTTTGATCTCTAGGAAAGTGAACTCATGCATTGAATTCTAGTTTAGCAGATGAGCACACTTTAGATAAAAATGCTCATTCTCAAAGGTGTTTCAATACTCTTTTGTAGACTTTGTTAACATTTTTTTTTCCTAGAATTAAACTGCCTAGGACTTCAATTGTTTAGTGATGCAGTGGTGAGGGGAGGAAATGTTTCTGATAATTTATGGAAATTTTATTTTTCCTTTATGGAAAGGCTTAATAGAATTATCTCAATATAGACCTCTTAAACATCTTAAATTCATGAATCAATTTCAGAATGTTTAGGTTGCTTGTGTTTAAATTCTTTCACTGTAAAAAATGTGGCATTTGAGCTTGATGATCTGAACTTAGGAACCAGTTTCATAGTGATAACTTCAGATGACTTTGGGCATCTGGATTATTTGCCAGTTTCTAATTATTTCCTCATTTATACAGATAGGCATGTATAAAATGATAATTTACGTAACAGCTCAGGAAAAAAAGTGCGTACTTAAAAAAAAAAGAAAAGCTTAGTGAGATACGGTGGTTTGAAGAGACATTTTTGAGTTAKTGATACTTAGTGCAACAAAGTAAGTGTAAGTGTGCTTGTGTTTTGCTCATTTTAAAAAAAATACACAAGCTCACCGTGGTGACTACTGATCTTGCATATTTTGTCTTGTGTACATATCTCTTGTCAATATAATATTAGAATATTACCATTTGAAAAAAATACCTGTCTTGTTCTTTTGTTTTTAGTTTTATAAGACAGTCTTTTTTTCATGGTAGAGAAAAGTTTCTCAAATGTTTTGGGTTTTAAAAACAGTCCATGCTTCTTTGGGCTTCAAATGTGTAATATTGGATGCATGCTRAAGGACTATTCAAGGGGAAGGGGAAAAAAAAGTACCTAAAAAAGGGAAGTAAGGTCGACTGGGAAGCGTACCAGGAGTCCTGATATATATTTTTTATATATATATTTTTTTTTCCCCTCCTTCTATTGACTAAGCTTAAAGAGACTGAATGACCTTTACTAAGCAAGTCTATGTAATTAATGCTGATAATGTGCCATGAGTACTCTATTCATCTGGGAACTGGTTGAGAGAATACATAAGAATGCATATGTCAGAACTGTGAACAGAACTCTAATTTTTAAAACAAACCATGATAGGCTGCCTTTTTGGAAATGAGATTTAAACTAGTGTTGCTTTTTTTCAGTAACTGGCTGCTATTCCATTGGTAATTCTTGCAGCATTCAAAATACTAACATGTGGAACCGATGAATTTAGTGTTCAATAGTGTAGTGATTGCAGAATAAAACAAAAAGTGCTTTATTCTGAAGTATACTAATAGAATTGAAATCTTCCTGGTCATTTAAGAGCAGAACAGTGTGTGGCTGTGTCTCCACTAATATTATGGCTTGACTCGGGAGCAAACACTTCAAATGCAACTTAATTGGAACCTACTCACAACTAATGATGGACACTTAGTTCTCAGGATGGAGTTAGAGCTAGTCCAAAGGCTTTCCCTCTCTGCAAACATACAAGATGAGCATTAGGTTCTTAGGGCTGATTATTTTCATCCTGTATAAACTAATGCTGTGTTGCATCATTCGCTAGTGTTGGTGTGTTAGAGCTAAGCCAGAAAGGTGGATAAAGTGGATGTAAATCTGGAGGGCAGGTTTTTGATGAAAAACTAGCTTTGATCATACTGATATAAATGTCACCGTCTAACACATGTTGGTTTTTTAAAAAAAATCTTTTGGAACTCAAACTATGTAAATATGTCTTTCAGGATTCATTTCTGACGTGCTTTTGAAAGAAGAACAGAATCCATTGCACACTGCATTTTGGAAAACTTCTCATGTATTTTGCAAACTAACTGAATTAAGTAGAAATTCATCATGGGAGGAGCTGTGAGTGCTGGAGAAGACAATGATGACTTAATTGATAACTTGAAAGAAGCTCAGTATATTCGCACTGAGAGTGTGGAGCAAGCCTTCAGAGCAATCGATCGTGGTGATTATTATCTGGAAGGATACAGGGACAATGCTTATAAAGACTTGGCCTGGAAGCATGGAAATATACACTTGTCAGCACCCTGCATATATTCTGAAGTCATGGAAGCACTGAAGCTTCAGCCTGGATTATCTTTTCTAAATCTGGGTAGTGGAACCGGATATTTGAGTACAATGGTGGGATTAATATTAGGTAACTTGAACATTTTTATTTTACCCTGTTTATGCCTATTTTTAAAGCCATATAAAACTTTAAATATACTTCTTTAAAAGTAGCAATGCTGTGCTTGAGACCTGATTCTATTTTTTGCCATATTGGTTGTTACATTCAAGTTTGAGGTTTATGAAGTGCTTTGGAATAGGCTTTTTTTTTTTTTTTTTTTTTTTTTCCCGTGGTTACCTTTTTATTGTCTATAATTTGCATTTGGAAAAGAGTCTTTGCTTAAGTAAGGAAGTCAGAGGAAAAATGATAGTGAGGACTATACCTTCAGTCTGTTTGTCATATTCATGCCCTTATTTCAGATTACTGTTTTTTTTCCTCAGTTTATCGAAAAGAAAATCTAAATTTATGAAGGTATGTAGTGCTTGGAAAAAAACTTACTGAAAAAAAAAAATCTGCTGCCTTAACATGCAGGCAGTTCTCTTCAGMGACTAGTGCAATCTGCTGTCCTGGTAAAGGATGAAATGAGTTACTGCTGGCCAAATTTAAACTGTAAAACCTACCTCAGATTTTTTTTTTTTCTCTCAGTAGTAAATACTTTTTTGATCAATCACCTAAAATAACTTTTATTTTAGTAAGTAGTTTTCACAGATAGAATTTTATTAACTGGATTATACAGTTTACTTATTTCCTTTTTAGAAAGCTTGCTGACTGGTAATACACATTTTTGCATATATGTGTAAAACTCTGAAGTGTGGAGTGTTGATTTACTAAATTAAAATGACAGGAAGGAAGACAAATCGTTAAAGTGCATTAGATATCCCTAGTGGGTACAGAAAACTTCAGTTGTTACTCCCTTCTTYCTGGTCTGCAGTGTTACTTGTTCCTGATTAAACAAATAGCATCTGATTTCTTTGCTCCCTCTTGTGGAAACAGGARTTAGTGTTCATGCACAGAATTTAAAACAAGTATTCTGATCATGCTGTTTTACCTTTTCAAAGATTTTCTATTTGAGGGATTAGGTGTATTAATATCTGAAGTTCAGAGTTAAAGTAGTAWTTTTTTTTTATTTTTTTAAACAAGTATTTAATTATATATTTTTAATATGCTCATTTTAATGATTAAAACCAATCATTGATTTCCCTTCATGATTGAAAGTGTTTTTTTTTTTTTTTTCCTATTCTGTTCTGTGGTGACTTTTTTAAACAAAACTATAGATAATGTATATTGTACTTTTAGCTCTATATTTGTCTAACCTATTTTGAGTGGCCCTTGGAAAGCTGTTGAACGTTCTTGGGTTTGATTTCTCCTTGTCAAGGAGAATTCCTGTCATTTAGAATACTTATGTAGCTGAAATAAAATGGAAAGGCTTTGCAGATCATGAGATTGGCTGTCAACCCTAGGAGCTTGAAAATTGCCCTTGTTCCTGCAGAGCAGACTTGAGCACTGGTACTTTCCCAACCACTGCTGAGGGGCCTGGAACAGTGACTCCTGAACTGCGTGCTGACTGCTTGCAATACAAAAACACACCTTTCATTTTTCTGTGGTGCTGTACCCTGTCTCTGAAGTCTGTGTACTGCTGTAACGTGGTTCGAGTGCCGCACTGATGTGTGGAAGGGTGGAAGGTTTGAATGTTCTGTGCATTTGTTTTCTGCTGTTTTGGTGAAATTAATAATTATGTATAATCAYTATTTTAGTGTTTATCTTAAATGACTTTAAAGGAAAACAAGTATAATTCTGAAATGGTTTATGCACTACATTAAAATCAGTGCCTACTTAAAAATATGCCTACCTTTAAATCAATTTCAACCTTCACTGTAATTAGTAACAATGAATTGTGTTCTTTGACAGTAACTGGGTATCTAGTGAGTGGACAATGCGATGAATAATTTTGTTATATTTGTATCAAATGACATAGATTAAAAGACAAGACATAGATTAACTTTGCAAGTGATTTGATATTGGAGAATGCTTGATAAGTATAATGGCATATAAAAAGCTACACTTYATGGAGACTGAGTTGAACCAGTTATTGGTGAGAGTTATACTCTAAACACCATTAAGATTGTGTGGTCGTGTTACTAATTCAGTGCACTGAAAGAGACTGACTTTGCAGAGTAGCAGAAAAGTTGATTTAGCTTTAGAGAGGTGCCAATTTTTGCTTCAGTGTGCAAGTATAACCTTTTCTCATGATGGGCAGTGTCTGAATAGTAGGGTGTGCAGTAGTGTCTTGTTCAAAGATTTGTTTTCAGTACATTTTTAATTTCCTTTAAACTAGGAAATAAAATAAAATACAAGGTTAAGGGAATGGTAATTAATACTAAATAAAACGTACCTTCTCAATTGCCACAGAACAGTATAGCTGCAACTAGGCTGTTTAGAAAAGTCTCTGTTTATTACTGTAGTTTATTATTCTATGAAGTAGCTAGGAAGAAATTGTGCTAGTTGTGTTTCTAATGTGATAGATAAAATGTGTTAAACTCTAGAGGATCATTGGGTGTCAGTAGAAGGAATATTTTCACAAGTTGAAAAAGCCTCACTCACACGATCTGCCAAACTTTTGACTCTTATCAGACCTTACAGTGTACCTAGTACCTTAGTATTCTGAATCCATTTTTATTTCACACAGAAATGTTTTACATTAAGTTTTGTAGTTATTGATCAACCTAGTAACATCAACAAATTTTTTTTATGTGGTATATTGAAACCAAATGGAACCTTTCTCAGTTGATCTTGGCCTATTTTTCATTAATCAGTGTCCAACTAATGACAAATTGAATTCTATTAGATTGTTTAACATTTTGAAGCAAATATTTAGGAATTTTTGTCATTTGCTTTCTCTTTTTTCCTTTCGCTGTCCCAACTCTATGCTTCAATGAATAAGGTCTCTGGGCTATGAGTGCATGTTAAATATAGAATCTCCACAGCGAATGTGGCTGTCTGATTCAGATTTCTTCCTGATGTGCACTATTCTTAGTAATACTGTCTCATGATTTCCTCCTGTCCTGAAATAATTTTAGCTTCTTGCACACAAATGAGCTTTGAAATGGGGATACCAAATCTTAATTGCAAGAAAGCAACTGTACAGTTGCAACTGTAGTGCTGTTATGGTGAATTATACCTGTAAGTGTAGTCAATTTCAGTGTGCTATAGGGAGATTGAATAGTAAATCACTTTTCACTTACATTTTAGGAAACTTCATGATAGAATAGCACATTTTTATTATATTACTTAACAATATTCAAATTGCTAAAAGTTGAAAAATATGCCATAAGAAAACTCTTCAACTTTAAATATTAAAGTACAAACTAAAGAACTTGAAAACGTTGTCTAAGAGCTGTGTTATAACGAAAGGAGTAGCTTTATGACTTAAATATAGTTAGGTTGATTTTCTTTATGAAGAAAATGATATAAAACTATATTTTGCCACAATGCTATGCTTGCTCTTTCTTTGAACCTCTGGGCCTTGTACCTCCTCATATATTTACTCTTAATAATCTGTAGTGCAAATAAAGCATCTATTCAGCCATGCTGAGAGACTTAAGTCTTTTATGTGATGTTAATGCTTTTACAGATGAAAGATATAATGTTGTTCCATGTGGTTGGACTGTGTTTAAAGAAAAAAAAATGCTGTTTTTATTTACAGGACCTTTTGGGATAAATCATGGAATAGAGCTTCATTCAGATGTGGTAGAATATGCCAAGGAAAAATTGGAGAGCTTCATAAAATATAGTGATAGCTTTGATAAGTAAGTATTTAATTATCTAGTTCACTTTGGAGCTTTCTGTTTTCAAACTGAGATATGTTATTGTGCATGAGGTTAGGGAGAGGAGGAAACGAATGGCATCAAACACAGTGAATGGTGTTTTTTAGCAAAAGCATAACTTCAAGTTCGTTACATTTAATCACTGAGGTAAGTTAAGGCTTAAAAAAGAAATTTTGGAAGATAACTATTGCTGCTATATAATGCTTGACAAAATTGTTTTCCGTGTCTTCTTGAGTGCATGTACATMTGTGCATACATATGTATACATACATAAAGAATGATTTGTGATGTGCAGGTGTCCTTGTATTATAAAGCAATTTGTATCCATTAAACCAATTTAGATTACATAGTTAGACATYCTTTTCCTGTACAGAATCAACTTTTCTAGCCTAACATTGCTGGTCTGGGTGTGAAAGTCATGAGTAAATTTACCTAAGCAACTATGTTTAGATCAGCAATGTGCATCCAAGCTCATATGCCATGCCTGCTGGCTTACTTCAGGGTTACAGAAGTCTTAATTTGCTCTGCTTGTCCAACGGTTTGTTATTTTGAGATAGGACCAAGATCCAGGTCATGGATGTTCCTTCCATGGAAGGGGCACCATGTTGTTTGTTTGGGTTGTTATCTGTAAAGACAGTCAGGCAAACATTCTTTGGCAGTTTTTAGTGGGTTCTGGAAATCAAGTAAAGCTTCTGAACTGAAGGGCAAGCACAAGAGTTGCATGCTCTAGTCATCTCTTGGCTGGTGGAGAACAGAGAAAATTTTTCTTATTGCAAGATGTCCTTTAAGCAAGGAGATGTGCTTTAAGTGTTTGGTTCTTGCTTTTCGTGGCTGGAGCTCTGATCACTTTCCTGTCTGTGCCAAACTTTTAGAGCTCTTCTCTGACCAGACTAGACCACTTCTAGAACTCTATTCTGACCACCTTCTACTCTTGATGGAAGGAATGTTCTTTGAAACATATTGTGAAGTTGAGTTCAAAATATGTCTGGTTTTATCTGTGCCTGTTTTCACTTCTGTACTTCTGATGCTGGCAAGATAATTTAAGTACTAATTTGTTCCCCTCACCATCCATGAATAAAATAAATTACATTAAAAAAAAAGAGTGTTTCATTACTACAGCAAAATTTTAGTTCAGGCTTATCTGTTAGCTCAGGATACTTATACACAGAAATCAGAATAAATAGAATTGATTAAATACAGAATTTTATGGACCACTTGATCTCTGCTTTAAAGTGTGAAAGTCACTTTCTGCTAATACTGTGTTAGTGGCTGTTTTTGGTTAGATGCTGCAGCCAGATAATAATTTCCTATGTGATCATTCAAAAGCATAAAAAACTTATGTTTGAAAACTCTTTTAGGTCTAGTGATAGGTTTATGTACAGAAATGAAGAGAAACTGAGTGAAGAGTTGGCAGAGAAAAGTGATTGTTTAACCAAAGTCAATCTTATTATCATTTATATAAGTATTCTTATCAGAACAATGCCGTTTATGGTTTAAAATACGTAACAATGGAGAAAGAGCTGCTAAATTTGTCATAACTAAACATTAGTATGCATATGTTCTTTGAAGGGAAGAAAAAAAAAGGTGGTTCTATGTAGTAAAATGGACCTAAATATTMTTGAGAATAGAGATTAAAATCCTGTAACGCAGAGCACATGGACTCTCAGTGCAGTGGTGTGAATGTTATGTGCTATTTGTGATGTTTTATACTTTATTATTCCAAAGGGGAAACAACAGGCTTGTGAATGTCATCCAAACTTTGATTGCTAATTGATACTGCAATCCTGGCATACACTGTTTAACAATCCACCTTTTCCTCTACAATAATATACTATGACTATAGTACAATGACCATAAACCTCCCCTCTCCAACTAATGTAACAAATATTATACTGCTCTGAAAGTACTTTCAATATGAATCAAGTAAGTAATAACAATTTCAGCTAAAATAATGCTCGCTGGTTGTTTGGATTTTCTGTTTTCTTGGCAGAAGTTGTAACTTTTGTCTTTGATTATTTCTAGATGCTTTCTTTGTAATTCAGTATATGTTAAAGTAAATGATGGAAGATTTTTTTTCAGTGATTGACTGGGTTCTGTTATGTCTGTAGTACTTTTTAATGCAAGTTTTATATAGCACATTTCAGTTTATATCTGCTTCTCAGAATGTGCTGTGAATTGAAAATTCTGTTTTTGATTGTTGTTTCAGTAAAATTTTGTTGTATCCTGGTTTATTAATGAAAGATATTTAGCCCACAGTTGGTGGGACTGTGATTTCCTAACTTTGCTGCAGATTTGGGCAGTCTTAGTATTTGTATGAAAGAACACAAGTGCGCAGGGCTGCTGTGTATTGAACAGGCATCCATGCCAAAATAGATTTCATCTGACAGCTTGATATAAGTAATAACTTATTGTCTCAGTGGATATATGCATATTATGGGGAAAAATATTTTCCTTGTCAGCCTCCAAAGAGGTACACTGGGGATGTATAGAGCATGGGGACTGCATTCAATTTACATGGCAATAACATGTGCATGGAGAATTACAAGTTTACATTGTCACTTTCTTGCCTTCTATCACTTTGCAGTGGATAAGAAAACTTTTCAGATTGGTCTGAATATTTTACTGCAGCTTCCTTTATATTTATTTCAAAAGGAAGGTTAACCTTTTATTTAGCTACTTGAAGAGCATCAAACTACATCCTAAACAAACAAATTGTATAATTATTTCTGGTGTTCTGTTGCTTGAAATAATAGGCTATTGTCTTTGCATATGATTCATCATGGAGTTGGGTCATGATGGTTTAGAATTTACGCTGCCAACACAAGTTGGAATCTTGCTTGGAGGCCTTTTTATGGGGGAATAGTGTATTGAATGTCAGATCTTGTGTTTGTGGTGTAATTCCACTTCTTCTTAATTCTTGGTAACAAGGTTGTTGAAATGTATTTGGGAGTGTTTTTATATGAATGCAGTAGGTGCTTGACCAACAGATGAGTAGCAATGTGAAAATAACATATCCTAAAGAATTTAAGGGCAACTTTCTGCGTAAAGGAGAATTATCTCCATCTTATAGCTGGGATTCTGTCTGTTGTTGCTGCTTGAACTGTCGTCGGAGGAAAAACTTCTCAGGTACCTGTTTCAGAAGGACAAATAATCTTGGTAATAGCTTGTATCTGTATCCATATCCCACCAATCTATAAAAATAGTTTTCCTCTAACTGGAGATGGAGTTGCAACAGGTAAAATGCTGCCTTGATTTTATTTGGAAAAGGAGAAGTGTCCTCTGAAACCTTTTTCAAAAACGGTATTGTGGTTGAAATGTGAAAGGTTTTGAGTATGAACAAAAGGATGCTCTTCAAGCTGAAATACATGTGAGGCTTTCTTTCATTCTTAAAACATTGAGAGAATGCATGTCAGTTAAGGGAAAAGAAATCACTCCTTGAGAAGGCTCTATCTGAAAACCATGTGCAAGTACCAGGCCCCACTTCACCTGTTTATTGAAGGGGAATGTGTTGTCTTTTCTGCTCCCAGTCAACTTCTAGACCTAGAATATCCAGCTTGGAGAGAGAGCCACAGGGCAAAGCTAGGTTGCCCATCTTCTAGCACCCTATCAAAACCAAACCTGGGTAAGCTGGTGAAGTCCCTGCTGTGAAAGAATGTCACCAACCCTTCTCAGGATCAAAAGAAACCACTTCAATGGTAAGTGACAAGAACCCTAGTACTACTTCTGGGATAACTGTTACGGGCGGATCTTCTTCCTGAAGTCATATCGTAGCTTGCATTGGCGTTGAAGAATAGTAAATTTAATAACCCAACAGAATATTTGCCTTCATCAAAATCCATGTCTCCTTATAGGACACTGAAGGAGCAGTTACCTTCATGAAAGCACATTTGAAACAAAGTTCCTTGTATGTACACAAAGAGAATAGAACGAGTTCCTTCCTGTGCAGCTGGATGATGGTTGCAGTAAAAATCTAGGCAGGAAAAGCAAGCATTCTCCCAAACTCTTTGGCTACTTTCTCGGTTTAAATCTTACTGTTGGCTTATCTTGGATTCAAGTCATGAAAATGCTTATTTGGCCAAAATTGGGTTTTACACATTCTTTTCACTGTTTGGAGGGATTCTTGTGGCCAAAAAATATTGAATAGTGTATTAGGATAGGACAAAACTATTTTTGGGTTACAGTAAATGTCAAAAATGGACAAAGTTCTAGCGTATTTTCAAAGTGTAGGTCTGCACATTTCTGCAGATTCATTTCAGTGTTTAAGGGGGAGTTTGATAGAAAGTAAATAGCGTTGTTGTTCTGAAATGTGTATTAATCCTGCATTTTTTACCTGCCCCTGCTCCATGACGTAGAACATTCAAAATACTTCCTGGAAAGCTCTAGAACCTTGAAATTTGGCCTCTGCATGGTTCAAATGGCAATTGTTAACCACCTGAAAACCTTTATCTTGCACTTAAAAATTGTACAATAGTCTTCTGTGATTTTTAAATTTAAACAAAAATCCTTTATTTTGTCCTTTCCAACCCCTCCTACCAACAATTCAAAAAAAAAAAAAAATTTTGTTTATTTTAATTTTGCCTTCCTAGAGTTACTGAGAGTTAGTGTATACTTTATTTCTTTTGTTGATTCCATCTTGAGGAATGCTAAGGGAAATTACTTGGGAACAGATTGCCAGCACTGAGATTTTGCCCTTCTGGAGGGACAATGACTGGAGGAAATTGGTGTGGATTGTGGGAGGGAAGCGAGTGTACTGAATTCATACTGAAAATTTCCTTTCTGTAAGGAGTGAAAAGCAAGATGAGGTCTGAGTGTAGTTTGTASATACAATTATATGCAGTAATATAGCATTAAATAGTGTGTTAGAATGAATAAAGCAGTTAGGTGTAAAATGTAACTGGAATGATACCTGTTCTGAAAACTACTTTTCTTTTCCTCATAGCAGAGGACAGATGTAAGTAGCTTGAACAGTTCTACTTAGGATTACTTTTTAAGACCCTTGGACCATTTTTTTACTGATTCCATTAAGCAAACCGTTGAATATTGAGAGTCTTTTATGCCTCCAGAGTTATTTGATTTTTTTACTCCTCGTCTCGCCTTCCCCTGCCCCATTTTATTGATTTTTTTTTTTTTTCTTTTTTTGAATTAAATACACTTATTGCCTTTGATGGGGTGATGGGGTATGGAAAGTGGAGAGGAAAAAGGATTGGCAATTCATAACTTCATTTGTTCTCATCTTTAGGAGGCATCAGGATTAATCATGTCCTACATTGAAGAAAGAGTGTACAGATAGAAAACCTAGCCTAAAGGACATGCTATGAACCATCAGAGCTGGAAGTAATGGTTAGATTGAGCAGGAATTCCATTAGTGTTATGGCAAGACTAAGCAATTTGCTTGGAGAAGAGAGAGAGAGAAAAAAAAAAAACCCTGCTAATGTGATGGGTTATGGTACTATACAGTCCTGTTTTTCAGTAATATCATGTTATCACACAAATAGATTGGTGGATATGGATACAAGAGCAACAACAAACTTTAACCTTTTAACTCTTTGCAGTAAATTACTACATATTTTGCCTGAATAGATGTTTTGTTGCAGTAGTAATGTTTTACTTATTGATATGTATGGAGAATCTTACTGAGAAGAATGTAGGCAGTAGCAATCCACTTGGATAATTTTTAATTTGATGCACTGAATATAAAAACAGACATTAAARTTGTACAGATGCTTTTTAATGCTACAAATGCTTTAATGCTTAATGTGGCTTTGCTGAACCTCGTAGTGCTGAGAGAATTAATAAATGCACCCTTGGGATATAACTCACTGAAATGTGGAAGATAGAAGGACAGGATAATATCAAAGACCTTTTATATCCCTGAAGCTTCATGGTTGTCTTGGGCCACTGCTAAACATGATGTGTGTGTGCTTCACCTATGGCAGATGTTCATTTAAACACAACCCTTTTTGTTGCTATGTTATTTATAACGGGAACTCTTCTTTTCTCTTGGCTGCTGTATTGCTCTTGTAAGAGCATCATACTAGAAAACAACTTCTTTAGGTTCTTTGACAACTGAAGAACCTAAAGTGATTCCAATTTCTGCATATTAATCCAGCATACTTTTTTTGCTTAACAAACGAAGTATCACAAGAAATTTTCTCATTTACCTAAACTGTTTCTAAAGCCACCTTGGCAACTTCATAAAAGTCAATAAAAGGTAAAGAACACTTGACGTTTCTTAGATCTTTTTCGTGGTTCCTTTTCAAATCAGTAACTAAGTGAAATCTACTTAATTGCAATAGGTAGCTTATCTGTCTCTTTATATTGTACATTCTTTTTCAGTAGAGTCATTAGATAATTATTTAGTCTAATTAAAGAGAACTTGGTGTGAGAGAAGGAAATTGAACCTTCAGTCTGTTCTGATATCCCTAAGGCACTGGGAATAAATAAACCACTATGCTGGGCACATTGGCAGTTCATCTAGAAGAATTTGGGTTTAAGTTCCCTAGTAAAACAAAGCAGTTGATCAGTACTTTGATAGTGCAAGACTAAAGCTTGTTTTGTTTTTGTAAAGTATTTAAGTGACTTAATCCCTTACCTATAAAAATTTTACTTTTAAAAGCTTTTTCAAATATTAAGAGACTCTCCCTTTCCGAGTTGTTTTAATAAGGTTGAGCTTAATATAGCTTGCTTCGAAAACTGTATCAACAAGTTAGTGAAAAAGTCTCTAAATTCCATTTTAGTCCCTGGGAGGTTGCCATAAAATACTTGATTGCATGATAACAAGCTACATGCATTTATCAGTTGGGTTTATTTTTCAAGGGTACATATTTTTCTGGCAAAACTGAATCAACTGAAAATTCAGTAGATGAGGAAAGAGTTTTGTTGCTGCAGTAACTAAGTTTATATTATATACGTGAGAGYGTATAGCAGGTAGTGAACTGTACTTAAAACTAGGTTTAACAAGTTCATAATATTCTGTTTAGTCCTGTGTATGTCCTTATTTCTGGTGTGTTGTCCTTGTTCATCCCAAAACACACAAAGCAATTTATTTTGTGGGCAGTGCTACAAGTGAAGAGGCTTGGCTTTTGACCTGATCTATTGACATGACTAGACACAATGAAATTTTTTTCTTCCTGTTTCTTCTACCTATTTTACTTCGGCTTCCTGAGTGTATGTCTCAGAAACCATATATGATTGTGGCAATTCAGGAGCTGTGTAGGTTCTAAATGGGCAGCCAGTGTACCCAGGTGGGCCAGCTGGATATTACCAGTGAACTGCCAGGTGAGCCAATTTCTCAGCTGACTTAGTGTGCTTTGCAGGAATTGCAGGTACCATAGTCTGTTGTGAGTAGCTAATGTTATAGGAAACGAGTATTTCTGASAAGCTGCTTGGAAATTGGCTATAACTTACTTGCAAGAAAATTACATTTTTGAAACATACAGAAAAAGAAATGCCTAGCCAGCCTGGTCATAAGCTTCATGTCTCCAGAAAACTGTATTAATAATGTGAATTGTGGTTCAGCTAAGTTTTTCAGTACCTACACGTGGAGTTAGTCTATTATTTGGTCCATTTGACTTTTACAGACATAATATGAAGACGCTTGTGTGTGTCTTTTTTTTTTTTAATGCCCTTCTAGCTGTGTGAGAAATTCTCTTCAGCTTTTCTTAATTTTGAAAATCTGCTTTTTGCATCCACTATTGTATATACTAATATATCTGGGGATATTTTATAGGTTTCTGTTTTATAATAGCTTTGTTTCCTTGGAGAATTTGAGATTCTTGTTTATTCTAAGAAGATATGGCCAGTGGCTTCACAGGCATGAGTGCAGCTTCCAGTAAAGGAAACTGTTTAGAAGCAGCTAGTAGGAATCTTGCCAGCTTTTAGAAGTGTGTTTGGAGAATTTCCTCAAAGTGGTGAAAATTGTAAAGCTTAGGCAGGCATTTTCCCTTGTCTAAGAACAAATTAAGCAAGCATCTATTTTAAATCTTTAAACTGCATTTTTAGCGAAGTACCATGTCTTCATCCAGTATTCATCCAGTCTTTTTTCATCTTGTATTTTTTGAAGCTTGCAAAGGGACTTTTTTTCTGTCTTCCAAGTTTTACTTAAGTACCATATTGACTTAATTATAGGCAAACTGAAAAAATGAAAGCTATGGCATGAGCTGCCTGATTGTTCTCTGTGGAATTTTGAAAATGTGTATAATCCTTTTCCATGAGCCTATGAAATGAGATAGCTTCTTCAGCAAAGTGATGAATGCCTTTGGTTTCATTTTCTTTCCAGTAGTTAGCCTAGCGTAATCTTTTCTGGATACTTATTCTTCTGAAATTAATTCAACCACAGTTAAGGATTGCTACCCACCCAGTTATATACCCGGTTAAGTTGTTCCTTACCCCTCTGACCTCATCTTTATAATGTGCCACTATTGTTTGAAATACGCAGTTTTTCCACTGCGTGTTCCTCATTTAGATGAGGAACAACAATATACATTGGCTGTTGGCAGCATGTTGAGAGTTTTAGTAGTTGCTGAAAGATTCTGGGATCTGTCCCTGGCTGTCAAAGAAGGGCATGTTGCCTTGTTTTCAAGATCAAGCATTTGTGATGGATAAAATACACCAAATCCATCAGGCAGAAACTTCACTATAACTGAAATGGCTTTGACTTTAAATGTCACCAGGTCACGCACTTGGTTCTGTTACTGTTAGCCAGGTCAAAATAATTGCCTTTCCAATAGTAAACAGCTGTAAAGTTCATAAGACGACTGCATTTGAGAAGTATTTGAGAGAAAAAAAAAAWAATTGTTTCTTACTGAGGTTTGAGATGCACTGGGTTTTAACACTTCCAGGTGAAGTTTATTAACTATTTGTTTTGACCTATCAGACACTAGTCTTCCTTTAGTAAAAAGTTTATAACATGTAAATTACAGTGCCATGGCATGACCAACTAGAGCAGTTGCAGATTTTCAAATTGTCAGAAAATACTGCAATTGGGAATATACACAGATTTGGCGATCCTTCTGCCAAATAGAGATTTTTCTTTGTCATGCAGCGGTCAAGGCTCCTGGTCCTTCTGTTACAAACTTGGGTCCACTTAAATGTTAACTTTCATTTGTGAATGAAAACCAGATAGAACAGATTTTTTTCCCCTTGTTTCATGTGTAGCCAAAAATGGAAAACGTTTTCCAGTGAATACTGGGGGGAGGAGGAGAAAAGTGAATTGTACTCAAGGTTGAAAATGTGTAGAGGAAAGTGAGTATTAAGAGGTTTATTCAGTTGGCTATTAGGAATTGAATTGTTTCAAGATTTGTGGGATGAACAGGTTACTGAATAAACTTTGATGAACATACATAAAGCGACTTTTGGTTTCTAAAGTTGTTTAGACAAGCCTGTTTGCCTGCGTTTATGAGGTCTCATGTTTTGAGCTTGCTTTTGCTTAATAGAACTATCCTGTTCCAAAGACCTGCTGAATAATTTTTCTTCATTTTTTGTGGCGGTCCTTAATGTGACAAAAGGAATACATTATCTCCTAAGTAGTATTGCCGTGTAGTACAGGCTCTTACAGTATGCTTGTTAATGCATCTTTCATTGTTTAAGATTATTTTTCTGTATTTATCTGGGTGACTTTCCTTAAAATCTTGTTTTGAAATGTCTCTTTTTTTTTTTTTTTTCTTTTTCCCTCAGGTTTGAGTTCTGTGAGCCTGCTTTTGTGGTTGGCAATTGTTTGGAAATAGCCTCAGACAGTCATCAGTATGACCGGATTTACTGTGGAGCTGGAGTCCAGAAAGACCACGAAAACTACATGAAAATTTTATTGAAAGTTGGAGGCATTTTAGTAATGCCTATAGAAGATCAGGTAACTTAGTGGCAATTTCCCCTTCCTATCTTACAGTATATTTATATAATTTAGGAATGCTTTTCAATGTATACTTGACTAAGTTAATGTTTAACTAATAGCATCTTGGTTCAGTGTATTGCTGCAGCTGTGTAAATATTAGCATTTTTTAATGAAGTTCTGTACTTTATCAACTTGTGCAAAAGCGTAAATATTCCTAGTCCATCAAAGTGTGTGACAACTGATATTTCATACCAGTCCCAAAACTGTTCTAAAATACTTTCTACAAAACACATTTTTACTGTCAGYACTTCAAAACAAAAGTCCTCCTAAAGAAGTAATTAATATTGGAGAAAATGCTGAGCTTAGTGGGAAATGGTATAAAAGAAAAAAAAAAAAAGTGACTTTCAGCAGCTTCCAGTGTTGCTCTTGTATATTAGATTAAACATTTTCTAGAAAGGAGTATTATTCTAATAATACTTCACACTTCTATCACTTTTCATGCATAGAACTCAAAAGGCTTTACAAAGGTAAGTATTATTCTCCCTGTTCTGTTCATAGGGCAATTGAGAAGAAAAGACTATGTTATTGAAGCTAGTGTCCTAGAATCTAAATATCTTTCAGAATATTTTGATTAAAATACTTTATTTTCATAAAATGTAAAATTGACATTTATATCTAMTTTCTCAAAATAGCAGATTTCTTTTAAATATAATTATCCGGTTACATTCAGTTACTTAAATATTTTTATACCTAGTATTTATTGAACTGCGATATTACCATTTGAAATGGATGGAATTCAACTTAAAAGCAGCAAATATTTGAAAGCTAAATTAATTCTAAGAATATTTCTGCCATATCTGCACATGTTTTGGGTGCTGGACCATATGAAGTTAGGAGAGATTGAGAGGTGTTTCTTTAGCATGGAAAGCAACAGGTTAACGGAAGATCTAGTTACTGACTTTATTTTCTAAAAGGATGGACAGATTACTGAGTGGACAGTAGTCAAATTCTCCTTGCAGATGCACAGCAGAGGGAAGAGCTTACAAATGGCAGCAAGAGCTTACAAGGAACATTGTGCCCAGAGGAACAAGTTGCCCAGAGGCTGTGAAATCTCTGTGCTTGGCAATTTTCAAAACTTCATTGGACAAAGTGTCTGAGTCATATGATTTAACTTGGGACTTAGCTGTGTTCAAATGAGAGTTTGGGCTACAGAAGTTGGCTCCAATCTAAAGTATTCTAATAATCTTTTGGAAAACATGAAAAAAGTTACTTCGGTCCTTCATTTTTAATTGTATCTGTGTGCATTGTCAAAAAAAATCCTGTATATTACTGTAGTGACTAAATAATATTTCAAGGAATATATAGTTTCTTTCTGTTCACAAGTCAACCTTTTTAAGTGAATTTTGATGCATATTGAAATGTTATGTATTTAAACACCCATCTGAATATTGAATATCAAACTTTAATCACGCTTTTCTATTTGTTTTGTTTTTTCAGTTAACACAAATMTTGAGAACAGGACAGAACACGTGGGAAAGTAAAAATATCCTTGCAGTTTCATTTGCTCCACTAGTGCAACCTAACAGAAATGACAATGGCAAACATGACACTGTGGGACTGCGTAAGTGTCACTTGAGGTATCCCCAGCAGGTTCTTACAGTGCCTGCTGGTGTTTTTCTGGATATGCTATGCAAGCATGAAACACTATAGAACAAGAATGTACAGCTTAGAAAAGCAGTAGCTGATGGATGGATAATTTGCTTCAGGCTCATGTTCTATATTGCTATACAATTAATATACTGAATTAAAGTGATGCTCTGTTTCCAGCTTCTCTTTCCAGTTTTCTTTCCCTTGAGATTCAGCTTCTTACTTTCTAATAAGGCACAGGTAATTTGTTCAGCTAAGACTAGGTAGGTCGGGAATGCTCACTTCAGCTATTTCCTTGGAGAAAAGTATTCTTCTTTTCCCCTGAGATGGAAGGAGCTGGTTGAAACTGTAGCTGTAGCATGCTAACAGCTGAGTGTGCTTATCTGTCTGCAGCTGACACACTCATGTTGAGCTGTTTAGGGGCTTACTCTGTAGTTGCAGTATCCTGAGCTGGGTTAGTAAGGGATAGAATGTCTCTGAAAATACATCCATTGCCAAGATGATAAAGTAGCCTGTCAAAGATCAAAGCAAGGAAGAGAGGTGAGAAGGTCTACGTGGACAGCTAGGGCTAGGAATAGAATAATCTATGTGGCTTTAGTAACTTCTAAACTAGAAAGCGTTAAGTTTTCTTATGTCCTGCTTTAGCATRCAACTCAGTGGGAACAAATACCTGTCGTCTTCATAGTTTTACTCCCTCTATGTTTACTTCTAAAATGTAAAATGGATATAAACACTTCCAAGAGTCTCGGTCTTGTCAAGTTGCATATCTTGCAGCTGGCTTTTGGTACATATATGTAACCTCACAAAAGAATGTTGTTTTGATGTAGTTTCACTTTCATTTTTGTTTCAAGTATAGTTTATATTTTACCTTATGTAGTCAGTTATTTGCAAAAATAATTCATTTTTTAGCTGTGATGCTTTTTTGAAATCTCAAAAACTGTTTTCTTAAAACTGACTTGTTTAATACAAAAGCATTTGCTTTTGTTTTTCGTAGACCTGTTTTGTAATAGATAGGTGTGTTGGCTGATGGTTAAATGTAAAGATGACTTACCAAACGGCCTCTGTTCTTAACTATAATTCTGTAGAAGGCAAGGAGGTTTTTTCAAGTGTCTCTTACCAGTCCTGAATCTTCATATTACAGATGAAATAGGTGCAGACCAGTAACATTCAGTACTGAATTTTAGAACAATAAGCCTGTGTCCTGTTTGCAATGCAACAAAAATAACTTAAGTCAAACTCCTTAGAAAGAAGGGGAAGAATGCCACACAAGTACTGYAAAGATGTTGCTAGTAAAAATCTTCAAAGAATTCAAGTTGTGCTGTAAAATGAAATTTGCTTAGACTAGCTAAGCTTTTYTGTGAACTAATGTTACCTTGAAGGTCAAAAATTAGTTGTGGTCTGTATCTCTTATTTCAGAGATGTGGATTGTATTATATCTCAAATATCCAAACTAGTCTAGTAGATGTTGCTCTTTTGTAAATGCTATGCCAGAAACTGCAGTTGTCATTGCTGATGTAAACATGAAGTCTGTGCTTTTCAGTGGACAGTATTATAAACTGAATATCTTGTAACATACATGTAATGTATATTTACAGTAGTTGTGTTGCATATATTTTAAGCCCTATGTACATGACAGCCAGTCATTCTCAAAGAAGACTCCTTTTTATTTGGAAGACTATAGAAAGYGTTGTGGAAGGATCATTTTACAAGYTTAGTTACTGATCAGGATACAGTTCATTGCTGCTAGACAAAAATGCTTATTAAAAATTCCAAGATTGTATGTTCCTTTTTTGAGTACTTTACTGAACTAAAACATTGTTTCTTCCAATATAATGTTACATCATCCCAAACTATACTTACTGGAGTAGAGGAGGAGGAGCAGTGAGTTCAACAAATTAAAACAGATAGGTTATATGATTGATTAATCAAATAATGATTGATTAATCATTCCATCTTTGGAAACAAATAGTGTTTCTCTGTATGGAATAAACATCTGCCAGTTCATTTAACCTCTAAACATCTTACAGTTTGTGCTTGCATATACATTGGTTGACATAGAATCTGTGGTTGTGGTCTGTTTAGTGTGATTTTACAGAATAGTGTTGAAAATAGGGTCTTTTCATAACTTTTGTTTATAAGCAAGTGGTATTGCAAATTTTTTCACTTAGTGTGAAATCAGTGTTGCTAGAACTGGGATCTGTCAGTCAGAAATATCCTTCGTCTTAAGTTTGAGTAACTAGTTTGCAGTCGAAATGGGTGTATGAAACAAGGTTTAGTTAGAAATAAATACCTTTAAAGCCTAATGAAATATTAGAAGTATATTGATCCAAGCTATTTCTTAATTACCTTTGGTAGTCATATGAATGCTATGCTATTTTGTATAGAAAAGAAAACAAGAATCAGGAGTTGAATAGGCTGCAGGGTTTTATCCCTTTTCTTTCTTATCAAGTCATGCACTAGCCAAGTGACACTTAAAATCATCGCCTCTCTTTCTGGAATTAGAAAATATTTGGCTTTTTTGCTTGTTGCTACTGTCTTTTGCTCAGGACCTCAGCAGTTGGTTTTCACTTTCTSCTGCAAAGTTTTGGATGACTTTACCTGCTTGGACAGCTGCCAAGTTAAGTTAGCAGGTCTCTCCCTTAGCAGTTGGGRCCAGTAGGAGAGGCACCTGTGCTGACCGTTGTGACACAGGGAGCAAATTCTTTCCAGCTGCAGTCTTAGAASGGTACCAGAAGCAGGTCTCAAGACCTTCCAAATGTTGAAAGGTATATTTGGTATATGCTTGTTTAAATACTTCATTTTTTTYCCCCCATGTTTTCAACTTTTATTTATCTGTCAAAAGACAGAATTTCTAGGACTACATTTTCTATAGAAGTTAATGATAGGCCAGAAGTAATTTTTAGCTCAATTTGAGTTCTTCAAGTATATCTGCTAAAAAGTCTTTTGAAAAGAGAAGTCCTGCGGTAGTAAATATTCTACAAGGTTTTCCAGGAGCTCTCCATTTCCTCTTGTTTTATTTTTCGTATGTACTCTGAGCTGAAATTTCAGTTGCTCTTAAGCACTAGTCCTAACATTTACAACTATTTTTTCCTAGAAGGAAGTTCCACTTAAAAGTAAATATAATTCATTCTCTCTTTTATTTTAGCTCCATGCGCTGTTAGAAATCTCCAGGACCTAGCTAGGATCTATATCAGACGCACCCTTAGAAACTTCATAAATGAGGAAATGAAAACCAAGGGTATTACTCAGAAGGCGCCTCCAAAACGAAAACGCAGGAGATGTCGTAGACGAAGGATTAACACCTATGTATTTGTTGGTAATCAGCTCATTCCTCAGCCTCTAGATAGTGAAGAAGATGAAAAGATGGAAGATGATAACAAAGAGGAAGAGGATAAAGATCACAGTGAGGCCTTGAAGCCAGAAGAGCCTCCTCGAAATCTGCTGAGAGAGAAAATTATGAGTCTACCATTACCTGAATCTTTAAAAGCATACTTGACCTATTACAGAGAGAAATAACTTGTTTTAAGTAGAAATAATGCCTACTGATAGTTCCTTTATTCTTGAAAATGTAGCATTTATTAGGAAATAGATGGACAAATTATTAGTCTTTCATCAAGACTGAAGTACAGTGATAAATTGTAACTTATCTCTATCTTGTCTTTGCTACAAGGTAGACTTGCATTCAGCATTAGAATCCCTTTTTAAAAATCTATTTTTCTTTAAATTTTGAAAACGCTGTTTTAACTCTGATAGAAATATATATTCCATTATTCAGCACTAATCAATATTTTGCATGGTAAGTCTTTTTTGATCCCAGAGAGATTTGTATTGATAAAAGGGTGAGTGGAATTTTATATATGCTAAATAATTGTTAAACATGTGCATCTGACTTGAGCAGTTTGTCTGTATTTATTCTTAGGGGAACACTTTAAACATGCAGATGCTTATCTTCAGATGTCAGAATCAAACCCTTTTTCAAAGTTTATTTTACTATGGCTTTGTTGCAATCATTATTACGATGTTGGTATAGGTGTATTCCAACGACACAAGTGCAATAATTGTGTAYAGACACTGAATGAGCTGGCTTTAATGAAAATGAAAAGTTTTGACATGTCACATTGTCCCGCTACGTCTGCATTTACCTTTTGCCAAAAGATTTTGAGAAGAGTAATAGCTTCTTTCAGAGCCTTAAGAAACATCATATTGACTATAAAATAAAGCAGTGTTTACTTCAGCTCTGCTTATTTAGCTCCATTGTACACTTTCAGTAATTTGAATTAGAGGCACTTCCTCATTTCCAGGAAGTTTAGGATAGTCATCTTGTTTATTTCTAAAGCTCACAGCATTCAGACACAATGTTTGGTAATAAAGATTGTAATTTAGATTTCAATCATCTATTTACTGCTTTTAAGTAGAGGTAGAATTTAGGTAACATTTAGTTTGTATTGCTTATTGGGATAGTTAAAACTGTAGAAGTTAGGATTATTTCAGCAAATGCACTTTAGTAAGTGGATTTTATACTTAACGTGCATCTCCAAGACGATAGACTTGTGCTAACCTGTATTTTTTTGTTTTGTTTTGTTTCTGAACATGGCTCTCGGCACAGAAAGTATTTATAAAATCATATGCATCTTTTGGAAACTTAAGTGTAGTGGTGCAACATTGGGGACTCGCAAGAGTGCTGATTAAAATACTTTTATAATTTTCCTCTAATTTGTGAAGTTACTTGCAATTCTTTTCAGCTTTTTTTCACTTCTCACTGTATTCTGTTCCATCATTTTCTGTTGTAACAACCATGAGGGAAATCTTGTTTATTAAGATCTGCATTGGAAGCCATGATCAGTAACAATATTTGCCTGTYGGACCCAGTGGAAAACATCTCTTTGGAAAAAATATCCTGCACAATGCATTTACAATACTGATGTCATTTTTCTAGTGTAGTAATAAAACAGTTCCAAACAGTAATAAACCAATAAATCATCTTTCTTCATCAGTTAGGTTTCCCAGTCCAGATACTTRCAAGCAGGCAATGTACATGTGGTCTAGCAGTTCAGTAGTCATTTAAAACGTGTTCATTTTGTTAGATTTGAGAAGGAAAATAGTACCTAACCCTATTCATACTGATTATACATAATATTCCCATATGCATAAATACTGACTCTTCAGTGTGCATTTCATGCTATAGTCAGTTTTGTTTAATGTTTAAATGGAACTTCATGAAGGCCTGTTGTACCAGCATGTGGAGTTACTTTCCGCAATATATTTACAGTGTAAGTAAACAAAACTATTTGAAGTATTCCGACTTTATTTTAAAAGCAGGAAAAAATAATAAAAATGTTTTCCAAAATAATGGTACTAATAAAGTAATTGTCATGCTTCAAGTGTAAGAACTGAACTTTTTTTAATGGATTATTTTAGATGGAGTTTAACTGAAGTTTGAAATGTTTTGTCTCTCCTTTCTTGGAATCTACATCCCTAAGTTCATGAATGAGATTACTAAATATTACTTATATACTTTAAAGACTTTATACAGGATGCTTTTGGAGAATAACTTTATGCATTTTCTCACTCCTGTGTACTTGGAAAAATGGACAACAGATGACTTGTCATGATTATTCAGTATGTATTTTTTGAGTCACTGAAAGAATGTGTTTTGTTTTATATGTGGATTTATTTTACACTCTTGAATTTATATTTACATAAAGAAAAGTTAGAAATGCAGATAGAAATGAATTAAAATGTAATTTTTGCCATCTCAGTTGACGATGGGGACGTTGTTGCAATAAAATGGATTTTTGGTGGTTTCTGCTTGCTTTAATTTCTGTATTGGTATTTTCGCTCACTTGGAATTTCAGTGTTCTGTTTATAGTTAGTTCAGTAGCATCTTACTGCTATTAATCTTAGAAATGAAGACAAACAGTAATATAACTTCTTTCTCAATTTTTAATTTGTGCAAAAGCCTGAAAAGATTAAGTATGGACCAGGAAAGCTACTTAAGAGTCCAGATCCACTTTTAAAATACTGATGTGAAGTTATAGTTTCTTTTACAGAGCCCTTTTTAAAGGCCTTTTTTTTTTTTTTTTTTTTTTTTTAATGGTCTTTAAGCTACATTCAAGAAAACTCTCACTTTTTTTTCTAAATACTGTTTTAGAGGTACTGTATTAATCCTGAAGGGATATAATCTGTGTTATTGAAGGTTTTGATGCAAAGATAACAAAGATGGGCAAGTAAGTCACTTTATATGAAACTCCCTCTTATTGAGGGCATACTTGTTTACAATTAGGGGTAGAAGATTAAAAAAAAAAAATGCCAATAAGCCAAGCTGACTGCAATTCCATAATGGTACTCGATATAAGTGAGAAGGTGGTGAACTGAAGTTTTTATTTTATTTGGTGTGCTGGAGGATGACTCAAGACCAGTGCAGTCTTTTAGAAAACCAGGAGCTTTTTAAGCACATGCCATCCAGGATAAATTCAAGAATGGCCACCTCAAAGACTGGGAAATGGTTATGACAGAAAGCAGTAGGAATCAAGTACATGAACATCTTGGTTCAGCTCAGCACAGGCTCTGTAGTTTTTTTACTCCCTAGCCTGTATCCTCTTCATAGGGGGGAAAAAAGAAAAGCATGTATTTATGCAGGTGCAACTTTGAATATGCTTCTTTTAATACATCTGTCATTTTAAAACTGAATGGAGTTTAGCATGGAATTTAATTAAATATCCCTGAAAAGCCCTTTATTCAGGAATAAACTCCTTTATTCAGGAATAAATAAATATTCCTGAAAGCTGCACTAATGTGCACCACATTCTTCCTAGAGGTCTTCAGAGCACCTTAATGAGTTAGTATTTTTGGCAATGTGTGAGGTCCTTCTCTAAGGACTTCTTTTGCTTTTTCATGTGTGAGGTCCTTCTGTGAACTTGTTTTGAAAAGGCCAATAGACCTTCAGTAAATCTTAAAAGTTCAGTAAAGTCCATCTATTTCTTCATCTCCTTTCAGCACAATTAACATGTCTGTGGGGTTTTTTTGTTTCTTTGTAGATAGGGGGATGTCTGTCTCCATGTTAGTCCACTGCAGCAGAGGATGGAGATCTAAGAGTTTATTTAATTCCTTAACTAGAACTTCTGCCGGTTGTTCTGTCAGTGCTGGAGAGAAGCAACAGYGCTGCATGCAACACTGACTTGTTTTCTGTCCCTCTTCCTGCCCGAATGAACAGGGTGGAAGAAGAGGGTGTAGAAAGGAGCGAAGCAAAAGTCTGTCAGTCAGTGTTAAATCTTTTTATTTGATAAGAGCATTCCTTTGCTGTCTTGCAAGCCTTGTACCCCTAAGGGAAAATTAATTTGTCAGGGTTTTCTGGTTTAGTATGAAGACAGTTTTATATGTTACTGCTTGTTTGCCTGCACCTACCCTACTTTAAACACTTTTAGTATACAAAGATGTGTACCGTATTTGCAGTCTCTGTAAATTGAGTTTTTAAAATTGAGAATTGTAGCCTATTAATTGAGAAATGGTCCTAGCAGGCAATAGGCCAGGGATTTTCTTTGCTGTTCGTACCCTTTGACTGTCGTTTTTTCTTTCAGAGAAATCCTTTTGAGCTCTTGCACCAGTATATTCTACTGGAACAGGTTTCTGTGTTCTTTTGATTTTCACCAGAAGATCTAATGTTTTCTGTTTAGTGTTAGGCTGTATTTTCTCATTTAAGGGTTTTGATTTTCAGAAAAGCATAATGGAAGTCTGAAATCCACTAACACATTTTGAGAAGGAGTCTGGGGTTTCTAAACTTATCTAAGGTCTCTAAAGAAAATTAGGAAAGTTGACAGCTCCTCTGACCTGCGGTTTTTTGCCCTTTTTTTTTTTTTTTTTTCTTGACAAGAAGCATCCCCTTGTGTTCTATAAAGCTAAGCATTTGCTATTAGTATAATGGAAGTATTAATATAATTGAAGAATTTTTAATCTAGATCTAATTGTTTCAGGAGAGGAATATTTAGTACAGTCAGACTACTTAAGTGAAAAAAAAGCAATATAAAACTGTAATACATGTTGGGCTCCTTATTTTTTATTGCTTGTTTTGGAACCCTTTTCTGGGTCTTAAAATCATTAGTTTTAGACTGATGGAGAGGCTGTTACTATAAACTGCCTTTGGACTCCTTCAGAGGGATGAATGTGCTGCTGATGATTGTGGTTTCTTTGTGTCTCAGAAACTGCCAGGAGTTGTTTGCATGCGCTTGCTAATGTGCTTTTGGGCCTTTTTCTTTCTTCGTTRGTCTACAGCTCTGTTACATCCAAATTTACTTTATATGGTTTGCATTTACTTATGTTGGGTTTTTTTGTTCTGTGACCCCTAAAACCAGTTTTGTGCCACGAGGCCTGCAAGSTCTGTGTTTGATTGTGTCTTTATTTTTTGAACTGACCGCAGGTGAGTCATAGCTGTGGGTCTCCAGAGCCAAGCCTGCGCCCCATCACTTATTGCCCCTCGCCTGCACTCTGTGCTGCATTCTGTCAGGCCTGTGGGTTTTTTGATATGCTAACACATCATAAATAATCATAAATATCTCATTTCACGTAGAGTATCTGCTCTCTTTATATTCTTGTGCCCCACATAAATAAACAAGTAAAACAATTTAGCTGTAGACACTGCTCAATTAGGGAGACAACCGTCACACCTCAACCTGTCAAAGCGATAGACTTGGCAAGGATTTTTTGACTCCTGCTTCAAAATCCTTCATTGCCACTGGTTTCCTGGTGCAATTGTCAATGTGCTTACCTGCCTCAGGCTGAAAGCAGGTTTTGCCCAGGGAATGTTTTAACCACTTCAGTATCTGTTTTTTATCAGCTTTGTGACTTAAATTTTTTTTTGTTTGTTTGTTTCCAGGACAAAATTCCTTTATATCTTCTCTTAGCAAAGGAATATTTGTTTTGTGCTCTTTGGTCTAAATCTAAAATTCTTCATTACTGATTTTCAGTAGCCTGTTAGTAGTAGTGACTGTTTGAATCTACATCCAACAAAACTAAGTCTGAATTTGTACAACTTCATTTGCTGCCATGTATCATCTTTGAAAATTCAAGTAGCATTCTTTATTTTTCCCTGTAAAACCGATCAAACTTGTACACTCCTAAAAACACTTTCTAACCTTAGAGATGAATGCTAATGAAACCGCTGTGCATAATAAAATACACCACGAGAGGGCAGTATTGCCTCGCAAAACTATTTAAAGATTAAATACTGACACAATCCAGTAGAGGTGATAAAATACATATAATGCATATGTGTATATATAAAATACATATAGAGGTGATAATACACATATTCACCTGAGAGACCTGGATATTGAGCATGTATAAAAGGCAATAAARCTGTAGAAAACTGTTGTGAGTGATTTAGTAGATACAGACCGGTGCGCTGGCAGCCCCACGGCTGCTGTGCAGCAAACGTGCACTGGATGTTGTGGGGTGCACAGCGTGGAAACAACTGCTCACGTCTGGGAGGTGGCGTTTTCCAGGGAAAGAGGCAGCCCTCAGGGGAAGGGCCCCAGGGCAACGCTTGCTTCTCTGCTGCCGAGGGCTCCAACAGACAGTCTGCCTATCTCTCTCTCTCTCTCTTTATAGATATATATATATATTTTTTTTTTTTTTTTCCCAACAACCAGATGTCAGTGTTCACCGTTTGCAGCACTAGCCTAGTGTGCCAAAACCGAGCCATGCAAAGTGGGCAGTTTGGCAATCCAGGGAGTTTACAGTCTCTGGCAATTGCTAGTTTACTTTTGAAAAAAGGGAAAAGTTTGAGGAAGTGACCAAAAAAAAAAAAAAAAAAAAAAAAAAAGTGTCTTATTTAACGCATGAAACAACCAGATCCAAGAACTACTGCCACAAAGTGAAGTCAGCATTGCTGATGATGCCAGTGCTGTAACGAGCGTTGGCAACAGTCTTCTCTACATATGAATACCAAAAGTTCAAAGACCAGAATGAGATTTTACACAATGTCTCTTAAGAGATGGGCGCTTGGCAGGACTTTTAACTCGGATAACACATGGTACCACTGAATAAATGCACCAGAATTTGTACGAGTTGAGAGATACAAAAGGTGGCAACAGGAACCATCTCCTTAGGGAATCTTCTATGGCATCACCTTAAGTGTCCGCACCCAGTGACTTGCTTTCCAATAATCAAGATTTGGGATTTTCTTTAGCCCCTACTGAATTTTAAATAAGGGAGTTTGGTATGACTATTAAAAAGATAAAGGCCTTATTCCAGATTTATGATAATGCAGCAGCCAATGAAATTCAAGTTATGAGCATGAAATYTGTGAACACACAAGAGCATGTAAGTATTTGGCTTATAATGAAATAGAAAAAGAAGCAGAAACTTTTACCCATCAAGAGCAGATGGAGTTTCCTGTTAGCCAGTGACATTACACATACATATTATTAGRGAAAGAAGCACTTTCTTAAAAATCCTGGCTTTCTTAGTCATTGGAGACAGTCTTATTTCTTTGCAAAAATAGGTGAGAACAGAAAGTGAATTAAAACTTTTGAGACTTCAGTTTTTTTTCAATATATCCTTAAATTACATTGTCAGTGTGTCTTCATTTTAAAGATTTATGCAAATGTTTGGTAAATTCTTTTTAATGAAATATCACTTCCATCAACTTTTTTTTTTAATCTTTTAATTGTATGGCAGGAGTCAAAATCTCAAATTTACATGTCAGAAAGTTCTTCTTTTGGAGAGAGAATTTTTAAGCATTTGAGAATTAGGGTAAAGCTAATACCATATCAGCATGGTTCATGCTGTGCATCAGCAACTAGGTTGGCCTGGCTTATAAGAGACCTTGAGGCTTGCCATAGGACAAATATTAAGGATTGTGGTATGTTTTCTGAATTTGATTTGAAAATGGGTAGACAAAAAAGGYACCCAGATGGCATTTGCCTGTTAAAATGTGTTTCATGAAGCCTGAATTAGATTAATGCGTATTTTAGGGCAGGATTGTGAAGTGCAAATGTGAGGCCTGACAAAATCAAAATTTGTGGACCCTTCATGAGTGACTTATGAAAAGCATGCTATATCAATCCAATAATTCRAAAGATAACAAACAATTGCCCAAATCTAATCCAGGGTGTGGTAAGCACTTGGGCTTTAGTAYTATGGTGCAAGCTGCCTCTGGACATTTCACTGGTGAACACTGCTGGATAAATTAAATAATTA
Source organism: Eudromia elegans (assembly GCA_003342815.1). Taxonomy (NCBI): domain Eukaryota; kingdom Metazoa; phylum Chordata; class Aves; order Tinamiformes; family Tinamidae; genus Eudromia; species Eudromia elegans. The sequence goes on from PTEX01000091.1 coordinate 2,173,021, forward strand.
AATCTCTGCAGAAAAGACTTTCCTGTGAATATGAACCTCAAGTTTACCCAATGCCACATTCTTAATGTTTTATGAAATGGCTATATTCTGAAGCCTCCAGTATTTAATTTGACAGACCACTAGACACAAGTCTATTACAAAAAGAAGCTTTCAGACARTCAAAATAGGAAAACATTTTGGTTATTCTTTTTCAGAACATAGAAGGTTTCTTAATAAAATAAATGAAATATCGAGTAGATTATCACAAAGGCCAGTAAACTCAGTTTAATCTTCCAAAATAATCTTAAATTTACTGCCTGGATTAAASAATCCCACCTGCACCACAGCAGGAAATAATTGCACACAACACTGAGCATTGCCATTCACATAGTACTTTTCAGCATTTTCCTTTCCTATTTGAAGAAAATAGGAAAAAGAAAAAAAAAAAGACTTTTGCAGGGTTGGTATCACATTCTAATATGAAATCATCTTTACTAAAAGCTAAAATGCAGAGTCAGTGCTTTGACACTTCCAGTAGCCAAAATGGGGGCAACAAAAGTCCAATGACTCCTGTGCTTGATGATTACTAGTAGGAAAAGACAAGAGCTTTGAAAAGCCCTTGTTTTCAAAGGCTCCCCAAAAGTTCACCTATATACTTTTCTAAATAGGTTTAAAGACACTTAAATCACAATACTTCTCCACATTGTTTAAACATTGCCATGTAAGTAATGTGCAAATTTCTTAACAAACAAACAAACAGGTGTAACATGGTCTTAGCACCACAGAGTGACAGGTATAATTGTGTGTTTTATGTTAAGTTTGTATGTATTTTTTTTTTTAAACTCCCAAACGACGTTTGTGCAAGTCAATTGAGTTGAATGGTGCAGCCATTCTTTGCTTCTAAAGTTGCTTGCAGATATCAAAATCAATACGAAAGAGAGAGAAATGATGCTATAGGAAGTACTTGGCCATAAGCAGCAACAGAAAAGACACTAAGCCATCTCTGGCATTTTTTACAGCTCTGAGCATATTTCATTTCTGTGTCAAAACAATTTCCTAATTAGCGCTTGAGGATAATGCTAAGAAAAGACAATGAAATCATTCAAGAAAACAGCTGAACAATAAGCTTTTTGCTGGATTATCCTCTGACAACTTGCAATCTACTCAGGAGTAACTATACTAGTACAGAGAAATCTTGGCGTMATTCAAGTCAATAGGATAAATACAGGATTTTATTGACAAGAAAATTTATCATCTCTGAGGAGCTTCTCATATAACACAAAGAAGAGCGGAAGTGTATGGGAAAGCAATGCAGAATGCAAGTAGAACAAAACCGGTCACATGCCACATTGCGTTTAATGTATTCTATTTGCTTGAATAATTTTGTTCAAAACTTAAAGTGAGGCCTTTTCTGGATGAGTTTGAAATGTGTAACATGGAGTGTTGATAGGAAAACATAGAGACTGTTAGTATGTGAAGCAGAAGGTGACGTGGGGGAATGTTGGAAGATGACAGGAACTGTGTCTAAAAAGCACTGAGGATGAACTTGCCTTCCTCTTGTAGTAAGAAAGGGTGAGAGGGAGTGGGACTCATCAACAGTCATGAAAGAGACGATGAAAATGGTGGTGGTGGYGGTGGCAGCAAGGTCAAGAAAGCTGCAGATTTTGTGCGCTACCACGAGAAGCTCCCGAGATTTTGAAAACTTCTAGAGCCCCAACCAGGGCCCTTCAGATCAGCTGGATTGTTGGAAAGCTGCTATTACGCATCCTTGCTTGACTTCTGACCTAATTTAACCAGAAAGTAAATTATTTTAATTAAATCTTCAAGATCTGCCCATATATGTCAAACTGAGCATGGCAAGAAAATTTTGTGAAGAAACTTAGGACWTTTCTTTGATGAAAGTCCTTAGGTCTATTAGGTCTAAGTCCTTGCTGTGCAGAGAAGATTGGACGCATCTACATCTATAGGTTCTGCAAAATAGATTTTTCTCCAACTCTTGCTTTCCCTGTCCATTCTAAAAATGTATACAAGGAGACAATTTTGACTCAGAAAGGTCAGAAAAATAAGAAGGATCTGGCTGTCTCTGAGGAAGAAATGGKATGAGCTCACTGGCTGCCATGTGGTGCAAACCTGGGCTTGTTTCCACTGTTCCACTCCTGGTGCCTGCAGGGCCTGGCCAGGTGAGCCATGACCACCCTTGGTTTTCACATCTCTCCTGTGTTTCCTTCTCTTTCCTTCTTCTAGCTCTGGAGACAGATCTTATGGAAGGTGGCCTGTGGGTGCTGGTGGGGGCTAGAACAGGAAGACAGAAAATTTTCATCTTAAATGAGAAGTTCTCCCATTTCATATATGAATCACATGTGGTACTCCTGGATAAATACAAAACCAGATGAATTCTATAGTAGTACAAGTAATAGGAAATGTCTTCAAATGTGCTTAAGCTGAATGGTATTGTTGGATGTCAGGTGGGATACCACATGGTGTGACTGCCTTGGGGAAGATGGCTGAGGTGCATTTGTAGGYTTGAGCTTTGCTGCTTCTCCTTGAACCTGAGCCAGAATCTTCAGCTGCAGACTCCCCACTACAGCTTTTAAAACAAGCTTCACTGTACAGAGAGTAATGCAGATATTTTTCATCTTGATTGCCTCTACTGTCATTTAGTTAAGGTTCCCACTTGGATTTTTCTTCTCCTTATCACTGTGTATCAGATAGGGGATGCATGTAAATGTGTGTTTTGTAGGATCAAGTAACACTAAATAACAGTTGAAGCAATAGGATTACTGGTGATTGTCACTTCAGAGTGCGAGTTTGTAAGGAATTAAGTTTTTGTGAATTGTTTAAAATCAAAATTAGTTTGCTTACAACTGATTAAGACTGCTGTGGACACACTCCATTTACTTGTCAAATTTTGTGGCCCTGGCTGCCATGATCTCACGGAGGAGTCAGGCTTGTTTACCTYTAGAAAGAGCTATTGGGGCGTTGAGAACTTTGTAATCATTGTTTTTGCCTTGCTAGTTCCAGTGGCAACCTGCCTGCAGCCTTTGGGGGAATCTGGGAAGCAAGTGGCAGTTCATTAAATGGGTCAGCAACGGATGGCTGAAATTAAAGGAGAATGAAAAAACTTTGGATTGGATTTGACCACAATGTAATTAATCTCAAATACAGTATATTACCTGAAGCTCCTAAGCAGCAAGTTTTATAGCCACAACACTGTATATTGTTCCTTCCAAATCTCTTTYCTGAAACTCAGATCAATAAAAATTTCATCCTAGCTCATTTATTTCTCCTAAGGTAGAAAAGAGTAAATCACAGTTACAGCACCTACCCACAGCCGATGGCTGGGGTTTTACCTAAGAAAGTGAATTGCTTGTGTATTATATTGAAATTAAATATTGAATTACAATAGTATTAACAAAAAAATTGCTATTATTGTTCATGCTGTTAGGGACAATAATCATGCATGAAAGGCCTGAATGTGTCAAGCCTATTGCACAGTCCATGCTGGGAAGTATTTATGGTCTAAGACTGGACCTTCCCAGCTCCTCAACATAGGATCCCCTTCCATAGGACACAAATGCTCCCTGCTCCCCAAATGGATCCATTTTCCGAGCATTTTCAGAGACCTGCTGAGATGTTGCCAAAAGACAAAAAAAAAAAAATGTGTAAAGACACAAGAGAGAGGGTTAAAACGCACAGGAAAGACATTATTAGAGACTRTGTAGGAGAGACCAAGTGAAGTGTCGAAAACCACTAAAGTATACCTTTTCCYTAATAGATATGTTTTGCAGTGTTACTTGCTAAAATATTTAAGACTATTAGGTTTTAAGTATAATTTCTTGTATGTCATGGGTAGCACAGTTGCACATCAAATGTTCTGTTTTTTAAATACCATTATCACCATCAAGGCTGCTGCATGTGGGATATCTACTGTTCCTTCATAGCTGACCTTGGTGTCTACTAATCGTCATTGTGCCTAATCATCACAGCAGCTTTCATGAGGAGGAGTGTGGTGTCRTCTTGTTAGCCTTTTTTCTTTGGTGCATTAGAATTAATCATTGTTTTGCACAGCACTAATAGGGATCTTAAATGAGAACAAAAAGAAGGTACTGCACAGAAGTTGGAATATAAATAGAAATTCGATTAAGCCTCTGAGCATTAATCGATTTAGTTTGAAGTATTTGAATTAATTTAATGGTCTCAAATATCTGCAATGTATCAGTACCTTGAACTCTCACAATATACCATTTTTCAAGGATTTGACTTTAAAAAAAAAATAAAATTGATAAAGCAATTCTGCTCAGGAACAAATCTGCTTCTTACTATGATGAAGAAAAAAAAATTGCAAATGTATTCACAAGAACGCTAGGGAAAGGTTTGTATACATTTAATTGGTCCTATTTATCTTTCTTTATTAATTTAATCTATAACCTTATTCTGTCAAAGTATACAGAACTATTGTTGCTTAAGTGTAAGCCAAACAAGCTAAATGCAGAACTATATGTACATGAAATCCTACCTTGTATCTTAATTATTAACCAGGCTATAAATGCATGCCACAACATTAAATTCCTCAAAAAGTATGAATTGCCTTGTGAGGCTGAAGGATAGAAAATGCCATTCTTGTGTTTCTTGAAATGAATTGGGCCATTGGAAGATTTCTAAGAATTCTGGTAAATAATATTTTAGATTTAAACCTTCTACTAACTAGCAGAGTCTAATATTGTCTGAACTATTTCARATGAGTGCTTGCTGTATTATTAGCAGATTAATATATTTTGCAGTTCTCTGRTGAACTGCATGGGCTTACACATAAAATATGAGCAACATTTAGATAAAAAAGTTTAATAAATAGGTACATTATTTGATTTTCATTTGAATATAGATGATTATTTCTCMGGTATAAATTTTGAATTCCTACCTAAAACTTTGGAGGCTTTTTTAAAAAAAAATAGGATTATTTTAATTTATTATACTTTCTTTTACCTGAAATGTGTCGAGTCTACATTCTGTCTATTTTTGATAGTGTATTGCTTGGCTTAGACAAGTTTAGCTTATTTATTCCTTTGAAGAAATCAAATAAACTGTAGAAAAAAAAATGGTTCATCAAAAAATACTTTTCCCYCTTGAAGAAATTATTTCTGCTTTGTCAGGGACAAAATCAGATTTTGCTTGAGGTTTGACAGTTCTCATTCCATCTGTTAACCTGTGTGCTCTTTTGGATCTAAAGGAGTTCATTTCTCCTTAGTGGAAATGGTGATGCTTTGTTTTTCATGTCTGGCTGCTTTCTGCATAATATGCCTAAAGCTATGATCTAGTGGGCTGGTTCTTTTATTTTGCATTTTTTGATACAACAACCTGGAAAACTCTTTTCAGTGTGAACACAATAGATTGAATTTTTTTTTTCTTGGTAAGATGTTTATAAAAGCATCAAGCTGTAGAAATACTGTGAGTATGGAGCTGGCTTGCAAGCTGGTTTCCTGAATAGAGAGTCCACATTCTTCATCTATCCTCCTCCACTCGGTATCTTGTCGAACCTGCCACTCACTTGTTGCCATTTGACAGTATTTTTTTTTTYYTTTTTTTWAACGATATTAATTATATCTGATCATCATTTTTTTTTTTTTTTTTTTAAACGATATTAATTATATCTGATCATCAGTCTCCAATATTTGAGCAATGTCTTGTCTTGGTCTGAATTGTCTTTAGAGACAGAGCAAGCAGGGACTGGGTCTATCCAGTCTGCAGTCTTCTGCCCTGCAGTTTACTATGAACATCTCTGTTTTCTCATCTCTCCAAATCAAAAGGAAGAAGCAAAGAAGAAAGCAGAAGTTTATAGTGAGTGATGGGTAGTCAGGATTGATGTCTTTTAGAGAGACTGTGTTTGGCTTCCAAACATTTTTTAGATAGGAGATGCTAACGAGAGGGGAAAACACTTATTCTTTAAACCTGTAGTTTGATTATGCTTTGATGCTGTGAGTGTCCTGGCCTGTGGGAGAGGTTGTCAGATAGATCTTAGAATAAGCAGGGCATATTGGCAAATACTTGTAGTACCCAGCCATGCTTATGTTTTTCCCAGGTATTGAATGGTCCTGCCCTGTGTYCAGATTTTCCTAAAGCCCTCAGAACACAGAGAGCTTTTCCACATCAAGGAAAAATAAAGAATTCATCCCRAACAATTTTTTGAGGTAGAATTTCCCAATATTCATTCTGCTTGTTTTCCTTGTAAAATCTGAGTTTGTTTTTTTTTATAAAAATAAATACTCATTGTCCTGAAATGAAAACTGACTTGTTATTTCTCTGTTTGAAGAGTCCTGTAAAACAATTGTTTGATTTGCTCTGATTGTTGAACACAGAAAATACTTTTAATATACCCAGCAACATCATCACTTCAAAAATAATTTAACARCACATTTTCTTTTGCAATATACACYCAGATAAGTCTCATGTAAAATATGTGAGAACTTGATAGTAAAGGAACAGTAAAGTTTAGTACTTCCTAAGAGTATTCTTTCAGTAGAGAAAGGAAAATATTTTAGCAAAACTTTCATTTTTAACTGTTCTTGGAAGCCATTATATTAACTTTTACTCTCTTCTTTTATGTGCGTTTGTATTCCACAAAATTAAATTGAGAACAGATTTTATTGCATGTAATAGGGAAAAATGCTATTCATGTTMATTTTTATGCATATTACTGGAGATTACTTAAAGAATGTTAGGCCATTATTCAACAGTTGTCGGCTACCATGTTAACTGGTAATGATCTATAAAAATATATAGTACTCAGTTTATGGGTATCCACGGTACATTGCTATGAATTCACTAGTAAATAGATTTATTGGTACTTTTCCTAGTTTTGTCTCTGTTACTGAGCAAAGAATTGTAAAYGGCTAAATTAACTGGATACATAAGCAGCTTTCTGTAGGAAATATCTTAGTAAGTCAGGGACAAGGCCTATTTGCCCAACCCAGCACACAGTTCAARAGACTGTGATAGCGGCGGTGGGGGGGTGGGGTGCAGAGCAGGCCTGCTAGAATGCTCCGCTGCTAGAAGGTTCTACCGCTGCTAGAAGGTTCTACCCCTGCTAGAATGTTCCCCCTGCTTGATGGTGGTGGTGGTGGTGGGGTGCTGAGATTGATGCAACAGATGGCCAATAGTAGCGGAGCATGGGCGGGTGATAGAGCTGGACTAGCCAATTGCCGCGGGACCCTGGAACCCTATAAGAATGCGTCACCCTAAACAATAAATGAAGTTCACGCTTACCTCTGTGAGGGTTCAGCCAATATTTGGAAAGGTCTTCCTTCAACTTTCTTTTTTCTGAATAATTCATGCTTTTATTTTATTTATTTATTTATTTATTTTTGAGATGAGGTTCCTCTGACCCCTGTAGCAGTCCCTACCTTGTACACTTGGCAGATCATAGAATCATAGAAYGGCTAGGGTTGGAAGGGACYTGTAGAGGTCATCTAGTCCAACCCCCCTGCACACRCAGGGTCCCCTASAGCATGTGGCACAGGGTGRTGTCCRGGCGGGTTTTGAAGATCTCCAGAGAAGGAGACTCCACCACCTCTCTGGGCAGCCTGTTCCAGKGCTCTGTCACCCTCACCGTTAAGAAATTCTTCCTCAAGTTCCTGTGGAACTTTTGGTGCCTCAATTTTTGGCCATTTCCCCTAGTTCTATCACTAGCCACCACTGAGAAGAGGCCAGCYCCCTCCTCCTCACTCCCTGTCTTGAGATATTTATATACATTAATCAGGTCCCCTCTCAGTCTTCTCTTCTSCAGGCTGAAGAGGCCCAGCKCTCTCAGCCTTTSCTCATAGGGCAGATGTTCCAGRCCCCTAATCATCTTYRTGGCCCTGCGCTGGACTCTCTCTAGCAGCTCCACATCCCTCCTGCACTGGGGAGCCCAGAACTGATGACTCAGTAACCACCACCGGCTACATCTGGGACWTGGTGAATGACCATACAAGCACTCTTATTCCCTCAGAAAATGGAGGTAAGCTGGTTTAACTTTTTTTTTTTTTCTTTTTTTCACAGTTAAGCTTTAGTATTTTTAAAGAGTTAACATGGAATAGTGTTAATAGGGTTCACTGCTAGTAGTAAAGAAAGAGAGGACTGAGCCAAGTGGATTTAGTGTAAGTGCACATATCATGGGTGTATRCTACTGCATTACTGCCTGAATAATTCATTCCAGCTTTGAAAAACAGTGAAGGTTATAGTCTGGGGGAAATACGTGGCATAGGCACAGATCACAGGGAAATCTTGGTGAGGTCTGGGGCAAGGAATTACCTCCAAATCAACTTGTTTTATTTTTTTCTAGAAAAAAAGCTTCTTCTGATAGGCTGGTGTTCCTAATATCTGTATTTTTTGTTAGTCTTAGGTATAGGCTTTATAGCCTATATTTTTTCAGAGTTCATAGCTTTTTTTTTTTTTTTTTTTTTTTTTTTTTTTTTTAAGAGTACTGTCTTATTTCATTTGGAATCCAGAAACTTTTCTTAATGACCTCACAACCTCTCCACTGATCTTCAGGAAGACCAGATGCAACACACCTTTGCTGTGGTTCTTTCTTCTTCTCTTTCTAACCTTTTTAATGATCTTTTCCGTACTGGATGAAAGCTATGATGTCAGTCTCCTAAAATCTGCGTCTCCAGATGGATGTGGCTGCTCTGCATGCACAAGTAGCCCTGAGGACCCATCTGTCCACATGCAGGTCGAGTCTGCATTCTTAGCAGTCTGAACAAGTTTGCATTCTTAAAACACAGATAGTCCATCAGGAACCTAAAGATCTTGTACAGCCTTTAGGAGCCTAAAAATTTGCACATTTGTTATTGAAAGATGGGAAAAAATAATAGTCTACCTCTAGCAACAAATAGCTTTCTTGTCCCTTCAGTAAGAGGTACATTTCAGAGCTGTGACAGAACATTTGCCTTCTATGACTAGAACATATTTTTTCATCCATTTCATGTCCTTTTCAGTCGTTTGCATAACCCTATGAAAAAAGATCTAGTCTCCTGATGGTGTTTAAAAGCTGCATCTTATCCCAGGACAGAAAAAAATGCCAACTAAGGGCTTGTTCTGTTACGTCAAATGGAAAACCTTCCAAATGCTTTAGTGGAAACAATACTAGGTTCTATATACAAGTGTGGGATGGCTTTTATCTCTTTTCCTATAAAAAAAAAAAACAATTCCCATTAATAAAAGTGGCATTTAAAAATAAAATATGAGCGATCTCTGGGGAGCTGTTAAATCATTGCCTTTTAATTTTGTCTGCTGGCAGCAGTCCTGCAGCTTCATCCTACTGAAAATGTAAGATCCAGAGGAGAAAAATGCTTTTTTTGCCACCACAACAAAGAGCATTTGGGCAGCAAAGATCCAGGTCCCTCACAGACATCTCCTAATGGATCAATCTACAGCAGTGTCTACTGGCCAAACAAGAARTCTTTTTGCCCCATCTTGCCTGCTGGTGGCCCAGCACAGCCTCTATTTAATGATTAACTGGAAATGTCAGTCTGGCTTTGGGTAGCTGATGTGTAGCTGGTGATCTCCACTAAGGAGCTGGCTGTCTGGCAGGTATCTGGAGGCAATAAAATCCTAAATCTCTCGTCATGTAAGAGACATCAGAGGAACTGCTGGAGCCTGAGGGCACCYGAGCAAAAACTCCACATAAGCAATAAGATTATTTCAGAATAAAGTATTTCACTTRTTGACACCTCTATAGTATTCTAACCTAAGTTGTTGGTACTGGCATAATTCCCATAGAAGTAGGTCTGTCCAAGTTTTGCCTCCTTTTCTCATAATTATGTGAAGACAACATGCTATAAAATTCAATAGTCAAAAGAATTGTTGGATTATTCCAGCATTTTATGCTTTGCTTATAGATAGTGTTATGCAAGCAGGCTCCTCTACTCTCCTTATTTTAAATTATTTGACCAGTTTGGAATTACATTGCAATTTACACCACATAAGAGCAAGGTAGGCTGCATTTATCCAATTTAAAYACAATTTTTGCTTCTCCCCAGATGTGCTTTAATGTACTTTGTAGCATACACTATGCACAATTTCAATTGCTTTTCCTTTCTTAGGGCTATTTCTTCTACTTTTAGACAGGCTGCTAGCAATAATTCCTGCTCCTTTTTATTCATGAAATTTAACATCACGTGGAAGRGTGTAGCTTTTTCCCTGGCTTACTCAAATTGTCTCATTACATTTGCGGTTTAAGTAGGATTAGGAGTATTAGTCCGCATAGTGCTTCTTTACAATATAACAGAGACCTAAAAATGCATATTATGCAGAACATCTCACTGATAAGAATTTGATTTTTTTTTTTTTTTTGCTCATTAGGGTGATAAGTGGAACACTTAGCTCAATAACAATACAGAATCCATATTAATAGAGTGCTTTTTACATTTCTTAATTCTTTTTCTGTCCCTGCTACTACCAACATGAGAAATTTAGTGTTTTATTACGGCAGTCAAAATGCTTACACATCTAAAACTTGGAAATTCTCTTACTGAATACAAAGATAGATAGAATCTATAGAATCTATCAATCTATCAATCTAGAATTGATAGCTAAACAAAATCAACACAACTTCCTACAGTTASTACAACTTACTACATGACAGTATGAAACCATGGCTTTCACTTTTACCTTTTGAAATTCTTAACAAGGAGACTCAAACTGATTCATAATGTTAAAATAAGCTTTCAAGTAAAGTTGGATAAGATGTTGTTTATCTTTTTGAAATTCTCAGGCACTGATTACATTGTGCATGTTTTAAAGTAGCACTTTCAAAGAAGCACTTGGAGCCTGTTGTCCCATTGTTCCAAATMTCACTGGATACATGGATGAATCAGACAAGAAGCTTGCTCATAGCTACTAAACAGGTACAAAAGTAAGAAAATACCTGAATGAAAGAATGAGCTGTTTAACAAAATAAACAAGCAATCAAACAGTTTTATTGTTTGCTTTCTTTTCATCTAACTGAGCAAAAGAAAGTAAGATACCATGAAAAAAAAAATAAGAAAATGATCTCATTTTTCATAAGAAAATGATCTCATGGATGAAGAGCTTCAGTAGAAGAACACATAGAAAAATCTGAAGGTGAGCTRAAGTAGAGAGAGGGTCTTATGGTTTGGCAAGGCAGCAACTTAAATAGCTGTGCGACAAACCCACTGTGGTAAATTCCTGGCACCCAGAGTTCAGTCTTGAAGAAGAAAGAATTAAAATTTGGGAAGCAAAACAAGCCACTCAGTCTACACTGAAGCCTTGGGATACTGGAGATATGATAGTGAATTTGAAGAGCTGCCAAAGTCTAGAAGAAGAAGTACCACGAGGGAGGGAGTCAGGAGGTTGGGGCCAGCCTCTTTTCAGGAGTGGCCAGCAACAGGACTAGAGGAAACAACCACAAACTAAAGCATCAAAAGTTCCACAGGAACTTAAGGAAATATTTCTTAACAGTTCTGGAACAGGCTGCCTGGAGAGGTTTTGGAGTCTCCTTCTCTGGAGATCTTCAAACCTGTCTGGATGCCACCCTGTGCCGCATKCTCTGGGTGTACCTGATGGCTCAGAGGCATTGGACTAGATGATGTCTAGAGGTCCCTTCAAACCTTAACCATTCTGTGATTCTATGACAGGCRTGAGAAGATTATAATCAGAGATTATAAAAATAGTATTTGTAGTTGCAAGTGGCAAATTTGTGGCAGAAATGATGGCAGCAAGTGAGGAAAAATGAAATCTGAAAAGCTTATCGTCTGATTGAACAGAGTGTGTTTGCATTTGACTTGGTTTACACTCATGTAATTGTAATTGCTATGGCTAATGACACTAGCATAGTAGCAGAGGTAGAACTATGTCCTAAGTTATTTGCACGCTAGTCAGTCCTTTTAGCTATAGATGGGAAAACAGCTTTTTAGTGATGTAGAAAATATGTTTTTAGGTATATTTTTAGGTATTCACTGCTAGTGTAGAATTGCTGAATTTCTGGTGCTGACAAGAAGTCGACTTTTTTTTCCCCCTRCTTAAGTAGGGAAAAAAATAGAGCTCATACTCCAGCTGTGCTGTGCTTTTTATGCTTTCAAAGTTTTAAGCAGTGCRCAGGAAATGTCAAGTTGTTACTTTTACAAAACAATGCATCTTACCTAATGTCGTTACAAGCTATTTATGTGCGTATAGATGAATCCACAAATATCCTGATTCTACTTCATTTGTGAAGCTGAAATGTGATTTATTGGTTATTTTTTTCTTATCAAAAGTTTCAGGTAATATTCTTTGATTAAAATAGCAAGAATGTTGGCATGGTTTAATTCCATGTAGTACCATTATAAATAGTGCGAAGAGGCGTTATTAGAAATGCTTTTCCCTCTTTGCCTAAGAGGTGCTAAATTGACTCTTGACTATACTTACATAAATTTCAAATTTGATTTATCATAGTTTTTTTTTTTACAGATATTTTCAGATATTTTCTAGAGATTTTTGATTCAGGTACAATTTCCAACTTCAAAACTACCTACCATGATATAAACAGATAATGTATTTTTGTACATATGCTTTTTTTTCTGCAGTGGATTAGAAAAACAATGATGCAAATGCATTCTTATTGTGCAAATAGTAACAGTGGCAAAGACTTTTCTGTCCAGGTGAAAGGAGTTTTTTGTTTGTARAGAAATGTCTGACCATCTGCATATGTTTGCTCTTCAGTCTTCATTTCACATCAAAGCCAGAAGTATAGTTGGTGAAAACACTGATGCAGTAAAGTGAGTCTGTTCTGCTCTCGAGCGGTTTACCGGACTGATGCAGCACTTATCCACATCTCTTTAGCACAATTTCCGAGATACGTCAAGTTGCTGGTGTCTTCAAAACACCCTGCCTGCTCAGTGAGGGGAGGAATTACATTTTTTGTGAAGTTGAGATGAGCCTGGAGGTATAGGGATGAGGGGCAGGTGAGGGAGCTCTARCCCCTCAAGACCTCATTTCCCAGTTGTCAACACGAGAGCATCAGCGCACTGGCACTGGTGGTTATGAGGCCAAGGAGGARAGGAGCCTCCAGCCAGCAGCATGATCTGGGGAAGAAATCAGGGGGTTTTAAGTGTTTGAGRCCTTGATCATGTCAGCTTGGGTAAAGAAACAGAACTAGGTGTAGGCTGACCTGAGGACCTCAGGGATATCTGCACTGGTCCTAATTCTGCTGGCAGAATATTTGGCGTGGTAGGTAGAGTACATATTTCAAACATTGTTGGATTCTTCATGGAGTGAAAGAGATGGAAAGAAATGTCAGCTTTGCTAATTGTCCAAAAGACTTCAGAGTGAAGTTATGCATATTTTATTCATTCAGGTACTTGCATATGGCTGTTTGCTGTTGTAGGTCTAAAGGTTGAAACCACATTTTCATTTGTGAGGTCTAATTGCTATAATACCAAAGCTCTGGCCAGTGAGATTGGCCTGCTGTTACATACCACTTCATCTGATAGAAAGCAACTTGTGCTGTTCTGCCTAACTACTAAGTTCCTGGCTTGAATTGCATGTTCTTTGTTTTTTTTTTTTTCCCCCAGAAAAACAAGTGTGGAACTGTGTGTAACCCCCTACAAAAGAACCCATTCGCTCACAGTTCTTTCACCTACAATTAGAGCTGTAAGTTTTTAGTAGACTATAGAATTGAACAGAATTTGCAAAATTTCATGATGTTATATAATGGAAGAAGCATTGTGTAAATCATTTTCATTTCTAAGCAGAATTTCTTTTAGTACTTTTCAGAAGATATGAGCACCTCTTTAATTCCTTGTGTGTGCATACTTATATTCAGGACATAAGATGTAGAATGCAGTATTGAGGCAGTTAAGGAATGATTATCATCGCTGACTTACACAAGTCGGTTTTCCAGGGCTTGCTTTTTCCCTTCTGTGCCACATGGCTTCTCTGTTCTGGATGATGTGCTTTTATTTTTATACCTGTAAGTGTTTTAATGTTTCTTTGTTTACAGAAGAACTTCTCAAGGGTAGAGACCTTTCTTGTCTCATGCACCCCGAACACCATCCCATCCACCTGCTCACTTAGAGCTACATAAATGCATGCCCGTGTACCGAGGCAGAGCAGAGCTCCCACCAGCAGTAATCGCTGACCTCCTGCCGTTCCAGCCAGTGATCAATAGATACTACTTTGCTGCAYAGCCACAGTGCAGAGAGGCTACAGGAGCTGCAGAGAATTTGTTTTCCACATGCAAACCGGCTAAGGGCCTTCAGCTGTCGCAGATGTCAGATAGTGACAGGCACCCCAAGGCATTCTTAAAGCACTGCCACAATGTGACTGGAGGGAAAAAAGAGAAAAAAAGAATGCTATCAAATTACTAAGTGCCTTCTAACAAATTACATCAAAGTGGAGAAAAATTTGAACAAAAGAAAATTAATACTTTCATTTTCTTTCTTCCTCTCTGACTCAGTGTGGGTACTGCCTTACAAATTGCCATCAGCTACTGTATTCCGGTGCTGTTCAGCTGGGTGAAATGATGAAGCTTTTGTGGTACTGGTCAAAGGACTATATCTGATAGACTGGAGAAGCATGCACTCATAAGAAAATGTTAGARAACTGTTTTCATTTGCATGCAGGAGGTTCCTGAGTGTAAATATTTGTTAGCACTCTCTTAAGTTGACTGTGCAAGCCTAGTCCAAACCAGAGCAGAAAACTAAACCAAAATCACTTTTTGGTTTGTTTGTTTCTTGTGCTAATGTTGCATATCTACAAGACACATTCCAGACATTTTGCTACCTTGTAATGCCTTAGTTTCTGGAGATGTTAATTCAGAATCAGATCTGGGCTTGACAGTSTTTCGTTTCTTCACTGGTAGCTTTGGCTATCTCTATGTAGTCATGACGAGCAGAGTAAAAYGTGTATAACTACAAAATTAAACTTGGAGGCGGTCCATTTTTGTCCAGAGCAATCCTCAAGTTCAGAGAGACAAAAAGAAGGAATATTTTCATAAATTCTCTTTTTGAAGGAGTTAAAAAAAAAAAAAAAAGCTAAGCTTTTTTTTTAATGTGTTTTGTAAATCTTGAAGTGGAATTATATGTCACATATTGATGCTCTTTTCTGTGTGCAGAGCTCACTGTTGCCTATATACAGAAATACAACATTGCTAAACTTGGCAGATTTAAATTACCATGAGGTATGCTGAGAAGCAAACAACTATCAGTACTCTCTAATTCAGTTATTTRATATTCAAGTACAGTGCTTTAGTAAACTACAAAGTGCTATGAACACGTGTGTTTGTCCCTATGGAAGCTGCTTACATAACTCAAATTCTCCTTGTCATGAGTCCATTCTAAGCACTTCATTTTTATTTTTTTCCTCTTCCAAGGATGCAAAAAGTTTTTTTCCCCAAAAAAAGAAAATTAAATGAACAATACACAACAAAAAATATTGCAAACCTATTTAGGTACTATAGCTTGGGCAAGGTTCTTCTCTTTGTATCTTTCTAACTCACTTCTCTTCTGCTAAAACTTAAGCTTTTAAAGCTCTCCAGCTGTGCCCCCAACCATAATGGGGCTCATTAGTCATTGCCTCCTCAGGTTAAATACCAGCAGAATTCATAGTACCCCTTAAGGAAGAGGYGCTTGAGGGTGTTAAAGACTGTAATCCTTTACAGATAGAAATGAAAGGGAAGAGAAAGGTTAAGTCCAGACTGCTGTCTTTGCTTGTTTGTGTTTCATTTTCTCTCTTTGACTGTGAGTTGATGTACTTGCTTCTRTGTGTACCGTTTGCTTTAATGTGTTCCTTCCTAAGTCTTAATTTAAAAACAGGCAAGCTCTTGAAGTCTTGGCTGTATCCATGCTTAAGTTGAGTGTCTTTTAGATGTTTTTCTTAACTAGAAGTTTGCTTCGTTCTCATTACATTTTGATATGAAAGTTGCTTAGTATTTGAGTTCTGGTGTCTGAATCTGTTGTGACTCTGGCTTGGTGCAAAAATAAAGGGCTTTAGTTTTTGAGTTTGGCATTAACCCTTTAAACACTTGTTGCAAGTACTATAAAAATGACTAATGAGGTAATGTAGATCTAACTTTTTTTAATCATTTTTGAAGTTTTTTTGCAGAATCTTACTTTAAACATAAGGAATAAAGAATGAAGGAAAAGATATTCTAGTATGCAGAAGATTGTTGCTTTGACTTTGAAGTTTTAAATAAACAGAAAAAGAGATAAAGTAGCTCTTGGGCTGGAATTGTGTTCAAAATTGTGAGTTAAACATGTTTTTTTTCTAATCTCTTGTGCAGTAGTTCGGTAAGGCAGGTATGTATGTGCACATGAGACTAAATTATTGTGAAATACTGAACCAAGTTTTTAACAAGATATCTCTATCTAAATTTTTTTTTTGCATCTTGTGCAGCTACACACAGCCAAAATCAGGTGTTGGTTTTTTTTTTTTTTTTTTTTTTTTTAAAAAAAAAAATAAAACCTCTTCCAGCTATCATTCTAAGCTTTGGGGCTCCCATTTTGTGGAGAACAAAAATGTAGTGTTTTCAAAGCAGTTTCTGTGTTAGCTTTTTCTAAGATGAATTACAATGAGTCATATGAAGGATGTATGGTCAATCCTTGATGATCCTTGCTTGATATAAAGAGCTTTTGTGACTGCTTTTAATTCAGCTGAGACCTGGCTTGGCAGTAGTGTAAAGCCACTGTTTTGCCTCTCTTTTTCTATGCTGCAGGTAATTTGGGAGTCATTCAAAGTACTGTAAAATATTATTTTAAGTATGGACTTCAGTGTCTGATGTTCATTTTGAGCTAGTGAATGTTGATGGTCAAAAACTGATTCATGAATCTTTGATGCYGTAGAGAAGCCATACAGAGCACGCTTGGTTTGTGTTTGAAATGATTTTCAGATGCTCAGTGGCTTCTCTACCCAGAGTGAAACTCAAATTTCATAACCTACCTTACTAATATTGATCAAACTTGTTCATGTTAATTTTTATTTGTGAACAAATTTATTTTATCTTTAATGTAGTCTTTAATATATCTTTAATATCTTGAGAAGAATGTATTACTTTTCCTTGCAAGTTCATATCTTAAGTTTTTTTGCAGAGGAGGATGATCTACAAATATATCTGTCAAAGTGAGAAGAAGCAGGTCATAGCAGGCTGGATGTTGGAAAAAAATGGATCTATTCTGTCCCTGCTCTATTTTAAAATGAATAAACTGCATTACTTTCTGAGGTCTTTATCAGTCTTTGCAAGATCATCAAAATGCCAAGCAGATCTGTACTATTGCTCTATTCAGTTCTAAATTCAGTTTTCTACCCTCCATTAATACTYTGAGGAAGCCATAAAAGTAAGACATCTTTTCTTCTTCAGCTCACTTTTATTTTCTTCTTGGCATATTAATGATAAAACTTTAAGAACAATTTTTATTTGTGTCTTGTACTTAAAGTGATTGGTTTTTTTTTAAATATGGCTACTAATTTGAAAGTTTCTAGCAAATGTAATCACTACCTCAGTAGATCTTCCCTAGATGCCTTTATTGAAAACATACTGCTGATAAATTTTCTTAATCTAAATGTGGTTARCAAGATGGCTGGAAGCTTTTCTCTGTTCTGGACAGAAAGGACGTCTTGAATCCCAGTGTTCATGCTGAAAATACTTGGACTTATTTTTGTGAGAWGTATTCATCCTGTAGAAGGGAAAAGATGTAGTCTGCATTCAAAATTCTTTCCAAACATGCTACACTTTTGCATAATCTAACAGCTTTTCAGGAAAAAAAATGAGGTAAGGGCGACCCATGGAAAACAATATTGATATGTGGTAGGACAATATATAGACCTTTCAGCTGAGCTTCTGAAGCAAGCTTCCTGATGACATTGACCTCCCCCCTCATCCYGCCCCAGACTGCAGTTCTGACCTGTTTTTTTAATCTTCCGTTTTAGGATGCGGTGAAGCACAGAATGTCACAGATAGTTGTTCCATAGACTCTGAACAAAGTCTAGGATAATTAGCTCAAATTTAAATGTATAGTAAAACTGGGTAATGGAAATTCCATCATGCACCAAGATGAGTGGTGAATCTTAACAGCATGGTTGTTGAAAGCATCATATCTTAGGGAATAAATTTATTGATCTCAAAACCAGCAAATATATATTAGTAACTTACAGAGCACACTTGTATTCCTTACAAGATACCTTCAGAAGAGTGATCTTGCTGATGACCTTGGAAAGAGGAGTAATTTAATGAKAGCCTTCTGCCTGACTGATTTAATATCCTTGCTTTAAAAAAAAGCATCATGCTCATCCTCAGGATGTCACTCATTTTTATCTATTTTACGTTCTTATGTGACACGTAAGTACCACATTTATTCCTACAAAATCCTTGGAGGAAATGAAGGGGGGTTGTGGAGGGGAGCCGTACTTAGCAACTCTTAAGACAAGTAACTTAGGCAGGCTTCATCTGCCATGCTTACTAAGTCCTACAGTAACTCTATCCTAGATAAGAAAACTCAAATACATCTTCCGGTCCTTGTCTAGTGCTTTATTTAATCCAATTAAATTTTTTTTACAGCCAATGTTAAGAGAAAATGCTTTGCATCAAAAAGAAATGTGTATGGGTCATAACAGGGAGGGTGTGGGGGATACCTACCAAAATCTTCCTTGTCCTTTCAGGACTTTGTATTTGGCACAGGTGCAAGGCCTTGCTGATGAAGTTGTGTTGCTGCTTGGCTTGGTATGATACCACATAGTACTCTAGTGTTCCTAGAGAAATATTTTGCTTCAGAAGTAGCCTGTGTATCCCTGACATGACATTGAATCTGGATTACTCATTAGAAGTCGGAGTAGGAGAAACTTTAGCATTTGCCATAGAATCATAGAATGGCTAGGGTTGGAAGGGACCTGTAGAGGTCATCTAGTCCAACCCCCCTGCACAYGCAGGGTCCCCTAGAGCATGTGGCACAGGGTGATGTCCAGGCRGGTTTTGAAGATCTCCAGAGAAGGAGACTCCACMACCTCWCTGGGCAGCCTSTTCCAGKGCTCTGTCACYCTCACYGTTAAGAAATTCTTYCTCAAGTTCCTGTGGAACTTTTGGTGCCTCAATTTGTGGCCGTTTCCTCTAGTTCTATCACTGGCCACCACTGAGAAGAGGCCAGCCCCCTCCTCCTCACTCCCTGTCTTGAGGTATTTATATACATTAATCAGGTCCCCTCTGTCTTCTCTTCTCCAGGCTGAAGAGGCCCGGCACTCTCAGCCTTTGCTCAGAGGGCCTTCTCTGAGATCCAATGCTAATAAAAACTATTTTTTCTTTGGCAATTAGGAAACTGCCAATTTAATATGTAGCTTTTTCAAGGTTATTAAATTTATGCTAATCTATTCTCTATTATACTGAAACTTCCTCCATTAGTTGGTAAATACAGAAGAAATTAWAGCCACTTTAGCACTCTGTGTATTGTTTTCTTCCCTTTCCCCAGGCTATGCTGAAATRCTGTGTCACATCTCTGGGTAATGTAGCCTTTTGGGGGAAACTGATACTTTATAACTCTTGATRATGTTTTTTGACAGCACATGGTAGTACAGTACCTGAATCTGTCTTCTAATTAAGAATTAAAGTTAGTCTTAAATCATATTTCTGACCTGGTTAAGCATGAAATTGTTCTGGCAGGCAAATGGGAAGCAAAACTCMAAGCAGTTTAGTGGCAAACAGTCAAGAACAAAGTTGTTTTTTTTTCTCAGTGGCTACAGTGGGATTTGATAGTCCTGTCCTTCCAAGCAAAGAGTGAGAACTTGTRAGTTGGAGACAAAGTAGTGAATGGTGTCATATGTAAGAATGTAAAGATATCTAAGATATTACAAAGGACCGACTCTAGAAGGGTGATRCCCTGGCGTTATGGACCTGCTGCAAAGGCACAGAGAAGAATAGTGCTAGTTCTGATTTAACAGAASGATCAGCGGGGGAACTGAGTGAATATGGAGGGGATGGAGGCCTTATCTCTTCCATAATTTTGGAGTTTTTTTGGAGGAAGCAGAACGCCTTACAAAGACAGACATGCCTATCAGGATTTGGGCTCTAATGAAATGTCATGTAACTGAGCTGACCAAGGGTTAGAGGTCTAGTCTCGGAGTAGTTCCTCAATGAACTATGTAAGTGCAAGACCCTCTTCTGAAAGCTATGCAGAAAAGTCACTCTAGAAATCTGTAAGAGAAGCAAGTGAGAGTTGAAACACTCATCCCTCAATTCTSTAGGAATACGTACTTTATGGAAATTCAAAGTTGAGACTGCTGAATATTGTCCACAACACCTTCTGTCCTAAGAAACCACTTTACTGTTCTTCTAGATATCTCTAGCTACTTTGGCTTGGGTCCTCAGCATCTCAACAAGCATCCTTACTGCTCCATTTATTTTTCTTCAGTCTTCTGTATAGCCGAATGATTTATAAAGAGCAAAGTGCTTCATGTGAGAGCTTGAGAAGACTGTGCTTCAGACAAGCACTGTTGGGCATGCTTCTTGGTACAGTCAAATTTCTAATCCAAATGAGCTATGAGCTCTCGGAGTCGAGTGCCAGGGCTGGCTGTTCTTATTCAGCTCCAACATGGTTAGTCAATAGGTTGCATACTAAAAGTTCAGTGTAAAAACTTGTGCATTTCACCCAAAGCTTCAATATTGGTGGAAAAACTGCTTCCTAGGGAATCGGAGCCAGACAGGTATTATTCACAAGCACATGGGCAGTTCCAGTAGCTTCCCTGGAATAACATGGGAGTTAAGATCTCCTCCCATAATTAAGTCTTGCAGAACCAGGTTTTACATCTATCATTGCTCRCTTCTGGTAGTCAGAAAAGGCTTCCTCTGAGGGTAGTTTGCTATATATTTATGCATGTGGCAAAAACTTTCTGCTCTTTGAGGTATTGCKGTCTTATTCATAGGTACTATTGAGAATTGTATTCTCTTCCCAATAAGGACCAAGTTTCCTTTTMATTTCAAAGTGCTTCTGGATGYTCTCTCTATTTGTAATAACTACTATTAGAATATATTGATAAAACTAGAAAAACTTTTGGKTTTTTTTGGTGTTTTTTAAAGTATGTTCATCCTTATGTGGGAARAAATACAGGCWATAGAAGTTCTTCAGAAGTGTATGTGGTTTTTTTTAAATGGGATATTCTGTTTATACATTTGAGGTCCAGGAATTTAGATAAACTCAGGAAAGATCTGAGTTCTCTTTTTTTTTTTTTCTCCCATGGGTTTTGTGGTTAATATTTTGTCTTTCCCAAGTATTTGTTATAAAGAATTGATAAGCATATGTTGGCAAAGGCTTCCTGCTCTCTTCTGGAAGAAAGCAGACAATCAGAAGGCACTTGAGTTTTGCTCAGAGCCCTAGCCTCTATTGTACCTGTTCTAATTCTTTACATGAAATTGAGCTGAGGAGTTGAAAATCTGAGTAAATGGTGAATAAACTTAAAATAGAGGTGAAAGCTGCTGTTCCTTTTCCAGCCCACAGGAATACCAAATATGTGTATTGGACCACCTGAGCAGGTGCTTATCTCCTGGGTGCCATATACTGCTGCAGTGAAACTGGAGCTGTGAAATACTGGATTATGAGGAAGTGGTCAGATYGGTTTGCTGTGACCTGCTGTCTTTATTTATTTATTTAAAGGCAACTTGTGAAACTGCAGTCAATATTTGATTGCTTTAGGATTTCAGAAATGGTTAATGTAGAATTATTTTTTTCCTCTTTCACTTATTTCTTTTTTTTTCCTCTCAGTAAAACTGCTAAAAGTCTGGATCCATATAATTTTTGGGACATCTTTTCTATAAACCTGAAATTTCAGTTGGGGCTTTTGACCTCACAGTACTTCTTGGGYGATGTCTGGATCTTCCTGTTAAGATGAAATGTCCCCTGAATACTGAGCAGCGGAGGCAGCTGTGCTGCATTTGGAGAGGGATTGCCTTTTTCTAGTAGATTCTGAAAGCCATTGGGCAAATGTTGCTGTTTGGTAAGGGCACACGAGAGATTCRTGATTTAGCTCTTTACATGTATGTGTGTAGCAAAGATACAGAGCTAGCTGATGTAGGTCCGTCTCTTGAAGTCATATCTGTGCTGCTTTGGAATATGCTCCTGGGTCTCCTTGTGGGGCTGAGCAGCAGTGTCATGTTGGCTTGGGGATTTCTGCAGCCTGTCCTCTGCATAAGAAATAGGGGCTGATGAGAMTCCCCAGGAGACTGGGAAGAAAAAGTGGCCTTGACATTTTTAAAGAAAATTTGGAAAAGGTGAACATACTTGTACGAACTCTTCAGGAGGGAGGAAATKAAATATTTTCAGTATATTTTGAACCTGAAGATGTAGGAGAATGGGGAGGTTTGTGGAAGGAAGATGTGAAAAAGCATTTCGAGGSAACTTTCTACTATCTTTCTCTGCCCATTTAGAAAGATCAAATGATTCCATGGCAGGATCTTGAGGTGGGGAAGTATAAGTTCATACAGGAGTATTGGCTCACAGCTGAGTGTGTGGTGTGGGGATTTTATGTATTTGTTTTTCCCAAATTGAACTTCGGCCCCATTGAAATCTAGGCTAGTGAGCAGTTCAGTTGTTTAAGTACCTAATTTCCAAACAACAGTTCTTGAGCAGCTCTCTGGACTATGATGCCCAAAAGTTGTGGGGTTGAGGCTCTAGGAGACAGGTCCTCTTGGTGGAGGYAACAAGCCTGTTGGATGGTGTATGCTATGTGCAACTATGCACAGATCTAGCTGAGAAGTTTCGGCAGCCAGGGTCACCTGCCCCAAGTTGCAAAGCATGCAAGTAGAGCTTGTGAAGAATCTGTAATCTAGGGGCCCTAGTGAGTGCYTTTCAATGTCCCATTTCAGTTTTAATATGGCTTCTTGCACGTATAGGAAGTTGTCCATCCTTTGAGCTCATTTAAASAAATATTGGAGACACTGTTCACTGTTATGGTTGCGTTTACAAAYCTTGTTTTATTCAACTTTTCAGGACTTTTGGTGAAACAAAGGAAATAAAGCATTATTGTTTTATTTATTTCATGCACACAGTAGCTCAGTATCAATCAAATTGCACATTGAAATAAAAGTAACTTATGTATGGAAAATAAGAAAACTACTCTTGCTCCTAGCAATTTGGGATTGTCTCACCAAATCACTCTCCTTGCATTCCTAGGACTGTTGTTTGGAAAAGGCACCAATAGTAACTATACCAAATGTAAAAGTAGTAAAAATCTTTCAAGGTTTTTAGACCTGTTGGACACACTTTTTTTGTGCTGTGTTTTTTGTGCTGTTTGGTTTATGATTTTTGTCAGTTTTTCAAAATGAGTGGTTTTTTTGAGCTTATGTAAGTATATGGAGGGAAGGAGCTCAGTTTTATTTTCTTGTTTTATTGTGTGTTTTGACTTTCTTCCCTACTTGTTAAATTAAKATAAGTTACTATTGTAACTGCACACAGGTTTCAGAGTTGCTTACTGGCTGCCTAACAATTAACTTATTTGAGTTGGTAAATATGAATGACTAGCAATCTGGATTTTAAATATGGAAATATTTCATGTTGTTTTTTAAAAAAGGTATGGTTTACTGGTCCTTGTGGACCTAAATGTATAGGTGTTCAGTAGCTGTTTGCAGCACAGTAGSTGGCATTCTTATGTGGTCAACCTACCTGAGATTATTTGGATAGAACTGACATATTTCCAAGGGAAGAGACTGTGATGTTTCAGGACCTACTTATGGCAGAGTACAAACAAATTGAATGTGGCTCTGGTCCTTGAGGAGAGCAGCATTAAGCTTTGCCTGGGCTGTAGGAAGTCTCTAATTTGCCTCATTATGGCAAAAAGCAAATCTACTGTTACATTCTGGGTGCTTTTACTSAGTAAGTGCAATTGCTCCTCTTGACCTAAGGCTATTGTGTCAAACTGTAGCAGAATTTCAGTTTTTTTAAGGAAAGGTTGATTAAGTCAACCTGGTATGGTTTTGAACTATGATAAGTAAYACTGAGAATACATGGAAAAAAATGAAATAACAATTTGATGGTATATGTGTCAACACAAGAACATTATGATAATGTAGCCCAAACAGAAGGAAGCAGAAAMCCTGACTCCAAGGTTGAGTCAAAAATACATTAATTCTGTCAAGCGATGACAATCAGTGCAATGGCAGTCTTAACTTCTATATTGTCAGAATCTGAGATAAAACATAAAGGTTCCAAAATAAAGTCTGTGGACCTCTGAAGTTTTGCCCCACTGATGGGATGTGTGGATATTGTGTTTTGTTCAATGTAACTTCCTTGCAACTGGCATGACTCTGTTTAATGYTGTTTAAAGTCATACAGGCAGTACAGTTTATGCCAATCCATTTGTGTACTGAACAATACATTTATTTTATAGTCATGTTRTGATTTTCTAAACTATACTTAGTTTCATAGTACCTAATTTAAAGAGTTTAAATGTCTTGGCAGTTTTTATTTATCTATAAACAGTAATTCATCCAATCTCTTGGATACTTCAGCATAGACCTTGATATTTTTAAATGATGTTTCCCTGACCCGTTCTTTGGATGAACAATTTCCATTTCCTATTTACACTGCAAACAGTTAWAAGCAGATAATCCCTTTTGTGCTATTATGATTCAGATTATGGCCAGAGCAAAAACTCTAAAATATTTATCTTGTAGCCTAGAGTAACAAAGTAGCTGAACTGGAAAATGCTGTTGAGACTGCTGTGGTCTGTACAGTCTTGTTCAGGCTTTACTACCAAAACATCAACTCGCAGGAAAACCACAAAGAAGTTTTTCTGCTGTGAATCAGCTAGAGTGTTGACATTGCTGTTGGCTATTCATTCTTGTGTTAAGCAGAGAATGCTGCCCCCTTCCCCAGGTGTGTGACTGCATCCTATAAATAGTAACAGGGAGAGTCTTGATTTCGTGATGCTTAGAAAGTGCTTAGAACAAAACAACACAACACTGAGGTCACTGGAGCTGTGTCTGAGTGAAACAGGAGCTAGAAATTTGCTGCTGGTTGCAGTCTGCTGCTTGTGGGAAGGTCCATGTGGGCAGCAACTTCTGATCTCCATTGCTGAGTAGTCTGGAGMGAGGCATTGTGCCAAGATGCTGGGAGAGCCAGTGTGTTCTTCTCTTGAATGTTACACTCTTTTAATGGGAGGTTGCAATCAAAAGTGTTCTTGTATAGCTGTGTTGGGTAATTGTTTTTTTTTTTTTTCCCTTAAGACTTCAAACCACTTAAYGTCCCAGCTTTCTGCAACTACCCTCTTTCATATGCAGTTAGCAGGAATGAATTAATGGSTTTGCTATTTAGTTAGTAAAAGCCTTGTTACTGTCACTCTCCATCCTTTTGTGCCTGTGTCCAGCAGCACAATTTCTAGTTAATCTGAGGTTCTTTGTTTTGACATTATTTCTGCTTTATTTTATGCTTTTATCCCACARTCCTTGTGGGACAAAAATTGCCTGTTAGCCTTTTTGGCAGAAGGTGCCCATGAATGAAGAAATTGGCATAAAGTGCTYGTATGTTGAGCAAATGTCACTTTCCCCTTTTGTAGCAAACTATGTCACCTGAGAGATCTGATGGCTGTGAAGTCCAGGTTTTATGTCCTTTGGCAGAGTATCTACAATGAAACTCTTGTTTTCATGAGATAYAGCAACTGTGTTATATAGTGCCATATGTGTTAGTTGATAGTGAATAAACACTCTGCTGGGAGTTGCAAAGATAACAAAATGTTGCTCCAAGTGATGGGAAGATAAATGTGCCCAGAAAAGACATTTTAGATAATTAATATATTTTCATTTCAGTAAGATTCATATTTTTTCCTACTTTTATGTTCTCTGGATGAATCRGGGYCTTGMTTATGTGCTACAGAAAGAAAAAGCAATGCTTAGTTTCTTGTGATCCATTTAAAACTGAACCTGTAGCTGAATAATTTCTAATTTTCAACACTACCTTACCGACTAATGAAGCTGTATGAAACTGATGAAGCTAGTGAAGTCTCTGAACTTTTAAGAGTATATTTAAGTTGGATATTTCCAAGCTATGTTTTCCCATTTTTGTTGCTAACAAAGAAAATGTCTTCGGTATCATTAAAGGAAGTGTTGGTCACGCATTAGTGTGATTACATACTAGGAAAGTGGAGAAGGCAAAATAATAAAGTTTGCCAAGTTGATACTGGTAGGTTGAATGAGTAAAGAAAGAGGTACTCTGACCTTTAGAGCAGGTAAGCTCCACTGTGATACTTCAAYTTGAGTTTTGTATTTAGACAAAGACAGTGCAGAGGCATCTCTTGCATGCTAGGTTCTTTGCAAATATGGTAAAACCATTTCTGAAGAAATCTAAAGTAATAGTCATATTTGGTCAATGTTGGTCTAACTTATATATTCTTCCCTTAAATATGCCTTGCATAGGCACAAATATCTTCAAAGTGAGCCTCTAATAAACTATACAAAATCTGCAAAAATATTCAAAATTTTCCTAGCAGTATTTTTTTTACCTTGTGTGGTTTTGGTTTGTTTGCTTTAACTTTAGCATCTGATCTAGGAAAAAAAAAGTCTTTGTAGAAAACTAAAACTTGAGTATATAAATTCTGAATTCTAYCAAATCCAAAATACTTTGAATTTCTTGTGAAAACGAAAAATCGCCTACCAAAAAAAAGTAGATCAACATGATCTATGTGTTTCAATTTCATCTGAGTAATATTGTTTATTATGAAGGAATATCTGGAGCTAAGTGAGGTGTGAGTTTTCTAGTTTGGTTTGTTTTGGTTTAGTGTTTGGTGCACCAAACACTAAAATATGAACAGTGTCTGCAGCACCTCTGTGTGCGTGTTTTTCTTCTCCACAGGCCTTCTTGGTGTACTCTCATTAAATCCTGACATGTGGGAAAAATCTCCTAAGATTATCACTTATTGCCATTATCTGCCRTTGCCATTATCTGCAATTTGTGGTTTCTTCTCTTTTTTTCAGCCAAWGAATCATGATATCAAATTAGGTGCGACTTGGAGAGTTAAAATGTTATTGAAAACCAGCAGGAGGAAAAAGATAACCGTGGTGAAAATCCACAGTGAATTTAAAATTGTCATATACTCCTACAAACTGACAGACRAATTCTAAATTAATCTGTTTATATAGAGTAAGCAGAGGTTTTTTTTGTTCTAAAGATAGCTAAGTGTCTAAATGACTGCTTGCTTATCAGCTTTCTATATTCATAGAGAAATATTGGTACCATAGGAAGTGCAGGTGCTGCTTTTCAGGACAGTACAGATGGATATCCTGTGTTAGAAATTAATGTTGTGATGTTATGTGAACCTTTTCCTTAATCTCTACAGCATATRCTTATTTCAGAATCTGAATGTAAGTTAAGCATAAGCCTTGAGCTTTTGTCAAGCTAATATGTTCTGAGAATAGCTAGAGTTGCAATGGCTAAACTTTTCCCTTTATCTGCATCATATTTGCCTGCAACTGCCGTTTACTACCTTGCTGCTGTGGGTTTTGTGGTGTAGATACATTTTGTTTCTTTTTGCTGCCTTTGCTGCATTTTCCATAGAGTGCTTTTCTGTCTCTGTGTGGGTGTGTTTCCTTTTTCTTCTATCTGCCTCCAAAGGAAATGACAACTCAGAAACAGTTGAGTGGTCATGTATGTCTGAAATAAAGCAAGCTGGTATGTACAGCATGGTTCAGTGGAGCATTTCATCCCAAGTCAGAAAAGTCCTTTTTATGCCACTCATCTCTTCAGCAATGCTTAAAAAGCTATTTCATCTCAATTTACATGCCAGTGAAATGAGAGTAATGYTCTATTCCTTGGAGTGCTTTGAAATCTAGGTTTGTAGCAAACCTTTTGCAATAGGTGCACATATTCCTAGGTGTGGGAGGGGAACTGAGTAATAGGTCTGCTTAAGTCTTTGTGGAGAAAGATGAAAAGTCCACAAATAGCTTTAAAATATGAGATGACTGCAGAGATTCCAAAGAGTTCAGCACCTGTACATCTCTCTGCAGCAGTGTTATGATGCAATTTTATTGTCAAGAGGAAAAGCTCATGCATGCGTTAGAGGGCAGAACTGCAGAAAAGTGTTGGTACTTGTGCATTGTGCACCAGTCCTGCTGGGACTGCAGGCATTTACTGTGCTTCTGTCTGTCCCTCATCTCACAGGTATTGGGTGGTACAGTGCAGACACTTCCAAGTGACTGTGTGCAAAGCATAGTCTGGCCAGGCTTATTAGGCATCTGTTTGGCTGCATATAAGCTGATTTGTGCCAAGCCACCTGTGGTCTTGCACTGCCCAACCTAGTAGTTCTGTTAAAACAAATATGATGCATATCTAAAGTAGTATTCAGGTTACTGGAATGTGTCCAGCAGGACTTATTGAATGAGCTGCTTCGGGAGACTGGGGTAAGTATGCTGGCATAGTGCTCATTCCAGGCTGATAAATCCAGCTGGATTGGAGCACCTAAGGCTCCTTTGTTTTGTTACGAGGGTTGCAGGCGATGAAGCTGCTCAGAGATGCTATCATCTGSAGCTGTTTTAAGCTATCACCACCGTAGTTGTGACAATGAAGATGCCAACATGGGATTTCTTTATTTCTGTTGACCAGGTGCTTGGCTTGCAGGGGCAAATACAAGTCAACAGATATGTTCTGGGTGCCTGGAGCATCTTTCCTCCTCCTTTTGTGTGCGTGCATGTGCTTTTTTTTTTTTTTTTCTTTTGTTTTTTATCATGGTTTGCAAGAAATCAAAGATTACAACAAATACAACTTAAGCTGTCTGTTAGAATTTGTAATTACTGTCAAAAGTAGTAAGTGTTGGTTCCCAAATACATTCCTATCAGTAGGAATCTTTGTGTTGATCATAATAGACTACAAGTCAGGAGTACTTGGGATGCATTGACTTTTAACATTATGCAGTGGTACTTCTAGCAAACCACTTCAGGAGGAAATACAGAAAGCTAAAGCCTGAGGAGTCAAGGAATGAGAAACAAAGCAGGTCTGTGGTGTTTCTTTGAATGAGAAGATGGTACATGAAGAATGATTCTTTGTAGGCTCACAGTGAAAATAGAGAAGGTGCAGTGCTACAATTTTGAGTCYGGTAACATAATGGGCTGTGATTCTTATGTATTGCAATAGAGGATAAAATAGAGGATCTGAATGTTCTCATTTGAATTTCCTTTTTAGATGAATGGGTAAATGGTTGCATGAGTAAAAATGGGATCAAGAGTCAAAAAATATAATGAAATATCAGATCTCTCTTTAAGTCTTCCTTTTATCTTCACGTAGTCTCAAAGTGAGGACATGCTTTATACGTGTTATATTTACGGGTACTTTGTATTGACAGATACAAAGACTAGAAAGGCTTTTTAATTCACTGTTCTTAGTGCTTATTAGTAGGTATTTTATGAAGGATTTCTTTCTTATAGATAATACCTGGCTTGGGGAATTTATAGCACAATTCATCTCGGATCTACATGAATAGGGATTTAAGACTTTATTAAAAAGGAATAACTCCTTTCCTGAGTGAAAGCAATGACTAGTGTTCTGTGGCATTAATGATAATTGGAGCCATGAGAGAGCTCCCAGTGCAACTGAGACATCTACAAAGCTGCACAAGGATACTGACAAAAATTGGTTATTTTTGGTCATCTACAGGTGATGAGGGAATTTTCCTCTCTGAACACTGGCCTGTTAGATGCCACATTTTTCAGCAGCTACTGGAAGATGCTGTATTTGCTTTTCTGATGCTTATGCTAGCTAGGCAAAGAGATCCTGCCACAGCTACTAAGAACTGTTGCTGTGACTGTCCAGGCTTCTGGCTATAGTTTGGGTCCAAAAATTGTGAGTGGGTGCTCTGGAATCCTAAATCAKGAGGGAGCTGTGGGCTGCTCCAATCTCCTATTGAGGGAATGCAGGGCTTTTATTGGTACCTAGATGTTAAAGGAACTATCAAATCACCCAGCTTAAAAGAAAGGGAAGGCTTTGAATGTGAATGACAGTGTTTCAGACTATTCCTTGTGTATAGCTTCAGTTACCAGGCACAACTTCAGAGTACACTGATCTCTGTGCTTCCTGCTTTGTTGGCAAGGAATCATGGAATCATGACACATACTCCAATGTGTCTATTTGAATTAATATCTTTTTAAAAAAGTGAAGGGGTATAAAAAGCATGATAGCCTGTCACCTATTTGACTCTACTCACCGAAACACTCAATATGTGCTTTAGCTTTCTATTATATTTCATCTTCAGAAAAACTAAACTTTAGGAAAGAAATTCCAGGATCATGGTAATGCTTTTTCCCTTATGGTATATATTTTCACTGATTATCTTCCAACTTACCATTTTTTTGGCTTTGTTAAACCTTGGAGTTAAATGTGCAAACCTGTAATTATTCTTGTACTATTTAAAAATGATAGTTCTTTAATCCTTCAGAAGTATTTATTTAATGTAATTATACAGAGCAGTTTTGAGAAATTAATTTAGCATTGCCACTACTAAAACTTACAGTGGAAAGGTTTTATTCTGATAATTCTGTGTTTCTTAGATTCTTAAACACCTTTGTGCTTTTTTAATGCAAAACCTGCAAATCTGCTTGAGAACAATTTTATAAAAAGCAGTTTTCAAAATTCTTAAAGCAGTGCACATCTGTAAGCACATAGGACACTATGTGAACAAAAAAGCAAGGACTTTGAAGAACTACTATTACTAAATAGAACAGCTTATGGCTGCAAAATCCTGATGCATAGAAGGAACAATTCCATGARACTCCCGAAGCAAAACCATGCATTTTTTTGGGAGAAAAATGTCTTACAAACTAACTTATATGCTACAATTAAGTTTGATCATAATAGAAAGTGACTCTGATATGAGGGGGAGAAACTAGGGAGTATTAGAATAGTTTTTCTTTGAATTTAGACAAGAACTTAGTGATAGCATTAGAAGTAATCTTAAAGCTCCTTGAAAAAAATAGAAATACTTCATATTCCAGTTTATTTGGGAGAATGTAAAATTCYACCTTTTTATAAGTGAATTAATTCGCCAACTGCAGAGGGTCCCTAGTCTCCAGCAGTTTTTACTTTACACTAGATTTTGCTTATCTTCTAATGATCACAACTACATGGGAAGTTCTTATATCTTAACCTGCCTTCCTCTTAAATTCCAGTCTAACTGCTAAGAATTTCAAAGCTCAAGCTAGGAACTTAGTGTTAATCTGATATGCTGTGTGTGAGGGAAGGTATTCACAGATATTGTTTGGCATCATCATATTCTCAAGGGTTTTGTGGGAATTAGCCCAAAACAGCACAAATTTATTCTTTGACTACTTAATTTCCTAATAGAATAAAATACAATTCTGAATTTGTAGTRTTTTATTTAAAATGGTGAAGGGATTAATGACAGTGTCGTAGGCTGGATACTTTGAGATAGGGTTTTCCTATCAGCAACAGACAAACTTTTGCATAGAGCTTGTGGCTGGAAGAAATACTCATTAGCTTTTTGATAGTAGCTTGTGATGGCTTCCATCTAGCAGTTGCTCTTACTCTGTCTTCTGAAGAGCTGGTATGTGCAGCAATAGGCTTTTATTTAAGAGCCACATATCATGGAGGAACCTGCACAATTCAGGTAACAGTGTCAGAAATCTCTCCTTAGAGACTGCAGAGAATGCAGAGCTGAACAGGATGCAGAGAGGCTGGAGCTTTGTGGCATCCCATGAGATCTTGTGTGGCACAGGATGCTTGTGATAAGCAGTGACCCAGAACTGTGCTTATTCCCCCTTCTCCTGGAGAGGGAGAAGGAGAAACACCCTGACTTGCTTGTTAGGTCAATTTTATTTGCTGCTGGGATTTGGCTACGCTGTTGCTGGGATTTGGCCACCCACCTGCGGAAAGCGTGAGCTCAAGAACTTGATTAAGCACAGTTCAAACTTTTGAATACAGATTCATCCTCTGAAAATAAAGACTTCTAAATAAGTTAGAAATGATGTATCTGCATAAAGTATAGTCCTTCTAGAGAAAAGGATCCTGCGTTTTCCACAAACCTCTTCGTGATACAATGATGATATTAAAATCTTCTTGAAGATCTTAATAAGAGACAACAGTAGTTCTGTTAAGATCCCAAGATACAGCTGTCAAGTAACATCTGCCAAAGAGACTTGCTTCATTACCTTCAAGCTTCTCCGTTACTCATTAGGTTTCACCAGATGGGGATTCAGTGTTCGGAAGCCAGTCATCCTTTGTGAAGTAGTTTGTTCATGACACTGATGAACAATTACTTGCYTCTACAGCTGGGACTCATATGCTGCTCATTGCAGCTGAGTGCTAGTACAGGACACAACTTCAACATGTGACAGTAAGGATAGTTGAGGTGCAAAAAGATAGTTTGGCTGACTGCTAATGAGATTGAACATTTTGATGGAATTTATTTTTTCGTATGGTAAAATGTGTTAATTATTCATAGTTTTACCATTTTTATTAATTTTTTACTTTATACATACTTTTTGTGGTTTTAAATATAAAATACTGTTCCAATCTGTCTAGCGAAGGATAAAACTGCTGTACATAATTGTTATTTTGCTTTGGATGGCTGATAAATATTTAATGGTTCATTAGAAAACTAATTGTAACTTTAATCAGGTGAATGACAATAACAACTCACTTAAATATTTRCTTTATCAATTTAAAAAGCAGTTGTAACTGACTGACTTTGTATCCTTAGATTACCTGTAGGATTTAAATATGTAGCAAATTCATGAAAACACCCTTTCAAAGCCTGTTTTCCTCCTCATTTATAATCTTACAAAAAGATAAACGGAATGTTGTTTTGGAGGTCATGGAAATCATCCATCTGTAGAGCACAATATTGCTGTCTGTGTAGCTTCAAATTGGAAATACAGCATTTGAATAACTGAATTGAAGGCAGTAAAAGTGATTAAAACCATTGTATGGTAATTTGAGACAGATCATCTTTCTCCTCACCTTTCAATTTTCAGACTATATAGGCAAATGAAGATTGCAAGCATACAGATACAGGTGCATACACACTTGTATCTTGTGATAGACATTACTAAAAAAGGAGGAAAAATGACAAAGTTTCAATGTCATAATGTTTGTATGCCAAGATCAAATGCTGAGGTCTGTTAAATTCTCCATGGGTGAGATTCTCATCAAGTRGAGCAGGAAAATGCTGTAAAACTTGAGAACATGGCACTTAGGACCCCCGAAATGTCACTTTAGGGACAAGAGGCAGCAACCTTTTTTAAGAAAATATAGAAATTATATAATTGTTAGTTTATCTTTGGGAAATATTATTAAATGTTTATTATTTATTGCATCATTAATTGCAGTAGGATGCTGAAAACTGAAAGACCTTGCTTGGCCCCTGACAATGCATGAGGCTGTACTGAATGTCATACTATCCTTTTTCTGTGAGACTGGGCAAAAGTGTCTTACAATAGCAGAAGGTTTTGCACCCATCTTTCTCTTCCCTTTCAATGTAATTTGTATTTCAAGTACTGTATGATAACTAGGGTACAGTAGATATTTCTTTGCTTTTTAATTTCAGTCTGGGTACTTCTACACTTAAGCAATGCTGATACTTCTGCTTTTGAAGAACACATTTTGTGAGCTGAAGAGGAAAGCAGATTCTGTACTTAATGTTTTGGAATTAAATGATCCTTACTGATCACAGTAATAGTATATATGAAAATACAATTTTTTAATAGCTTTCCTTCTTGGGACTTGAAGATGAACATAGGTTTTCAATTTAAAGCATGTAGTGACTACAGCGTGTCCTGAGAGCATATCTTTCCAGTTAAGGTTTATTCTTTATTCATCATTCTGCAAGCAATAGTAGTACATTATATAGTTATCCATTACATGTACATGGATATAAGTGTAAAGAAAGTAAGTAATAATGGCACGAAGTCTAAATAATGTGAACTTTCCTTTTTTTAGATTTTTTTTTTCTCCTCTGGTCACATAGCACCTTTAAAGTTTCAAGATAGTTGCAGTTTTCACTATGAATTTAACAAGTAAAACAAGTGTCTCTCTCGATGTAAATCAAAGACAATCTTATCTCTTTTGCAACTAAGGTAGAAAGCATAAGTATTAAAAAAAAGTGTATTTCGGAAATATAGTAAAAAATCTGAAATGAGAAGGAGAAAGAACATTACTTAATTGTTTTGGTATACACGGTGTTGAAATTAAAAGTGTGATATTGACAGTCATTGGCATATTTGCTTTACCTTGGAGTGCTCAAGAGACCCATGTTTTCCCCCAGCTAGTGGAACATAAGAATCTTTCAGMAGTTAATACTTGCTTTTTTTCATAAATTAAGCAAGAACAGTGTATAACTGCCCTGCATGGTTGGCATGTTTTCCAATTGCTGTGTCTTTTGATATTGTGCTAATGAAGTGCGGGGGAGTGTGTCTTTGAGAGCTGATTCTAACGTCGTGTTCCAAAACAGCCTGATGGCAACACTCCTGCTGTAATGAGCAAGTGGAGCTATTCAAGGCTGTGTCTCAAGAGAATAGGAGAACTTGAGTTTTATTGCTAAATAAGACCTGCAGCCATTTTTAAGGATGTAATTACTTCAAGCCATAAACTGACTTCCACAAGCATTGTGAAGCAGGACATCTTTTTTTTTTTCCCCAAACAAGAAGCAGGTTGTAGCATATTGGCAAGGTGATGCTTTAGCTTTTTCTGTACTCTTATTCTTTGCACTCATTTTCAYTTAGTTTTGTTTGCTATCAAATTGAGGGATGTGTCTCAGAATCAATGCAGGACATGTTGTCCAACTATACAGGTTGGGCTATGTTTATAGTGAGACTTTTTTTTTCTTTAATGTTAATATACAGCTTAGATGGATTTGCATTGAAAGAAAGTCATTTAAAAATTATGTAACACATTTGTGTAATTTTGAAGCTGGACCTCATATATATAAGCAAACATAAGATCTTTCTTCTATGAAACTGAATCAATATTTCTYTACCTAGTTTACTTTTTTTGAAAGATCTTATCCAACACACCTATTTGGMATCACTTGTAACCCATTCCAGGTTAGATAAAACTCTTTTAATTTCAAAGATGATGTTCACTAGGTTGCAAGAAGGAAGAATGCTATTCATGCTTTCCACCTTGTGCTTGCCTGTACTTGAGTCAAAAATGCTCTGAAAATTTCTTTAAACAATTAGCTAAATATTTTTAATCATTTTATTGTGATTTTATTATTATGTTTTGATTAAAATGTAGACTGAACTTATACAGTTTGTCCTAGCAGTTTGTACCACTTGCCTCTTTTTCTACCCATGGCTAGAATGTTGCATGTGTAATTTACTCTGGCAAAACACTGGCCTTACTTACTGTCCGTAAATACCAGCTCATTAGGAACATGTCTGAGGTATAGATTTTTAATGGCTGCATAATGTCTTTGGCCCTGGAGTTAATGGAATAGTAAACAACTCTTTGGTTACAAAGGCATCGGAGCAGAAGTGTTCATCCATAAAGTCAGTTTATTGCTGGATATATGGCTATTTCATGACGAGCATGATAATTTTCGTGTACTTGCATACAAACGTGAATTCTTTTTCACCTTAATCACATGAATATTTTTGAAGTGGTTAGACAGTAAGTGAGATTTGGCTCTGCATGCTTGCTGAATAAATAACTATAAAGATCTGTCACCAAAGCTTCCTTAAGAAAAYGACAGTAGTGCTAGTTGAGAGATGAATTGAACAAACTTTGATAAAAGCAGATGTTGTCTTTTACAAATATAGCATATGTAGGGAAAACAAATACACACCTACAGTGTATGAATAGGAAGTAGGTAAATATACATTACTTAACCAAAAAACCATTGATGGTTTATAAAATCAAATGACATTTACTGATTTTGTGCCAACTCTTAATTGCATAGCTGAAAAGTTAAAAAGAACTGAAAAATGAGCTCAGTGGAAAGCTAGCTGAAGGGCTCACTCCAATGAAGGCAGCAGTTAAAAGAGGAAGTCAAGACTGGATTTACTTGCCCTTTAAGGTCATTCCACCTAGGTTATAATGATTTAACTTTTCCCAAGCAGTAACCCAACAGGAAACCTGTTCCTATTTCTTTGTGACTTACCAGTTTTGGACTAGTCAAAAATKATTAACCAAGGCCAGATACTTTGGGAATTAGTTGCAATGAATTATTAATTCTAATTAATTCCAGAAGGCCAGTAGTACACCTAAGTGAGTGTACCTAATTTGAGTAGTGATTATRTAAATTCAGTCTAATAAGGAAAGATCCTATTGAATATAGAAAACTGGAAAATATATTGAAAATATATCTTGAAAAGAACTTAAAAGCATAGACAGTAAGTAAATAATGATGAAAACTTGTGGGACCTGATGCATAGATTCACTTTTTTTTTTTTTYTTTTWAAACTGCCATGGAAGCCCTTTTTTTGTCTCTAGTTCTGTAAAGTTTGGCTCCAGTGGTTTGAAGACCACTGTCTAGTCTAGATAATCTCTAAGACACTCATCTAATCTTTTGTCCTAAAAACTTCTATTAGTGAGTATAACACAAGGAGAGAAGAAGGGAAAAAAAAATGTATTTTGCAGGTGTATTAGCTCCTTCCTCAGAATTCTCTTTAATCCTATTTTTCTCTGTTGTTTATAGGCTGTGTTTTTCTAGATCACAATCTACATCAAATTCTTTCCTGTCCTAGACTTTGTCTTAAACTAGAGTATTTTTGGAGTTTTAGTCTTCAGTTAAAGCTTTAATTGATGTAGAATGAATAATATCTTGTGTAAAACACTCTAGCTTATATATCTATGGAATTTATTTGTAGCATATATTTATAGTAGTATGGTCCCTTGACCCAGTTTTTCAGTTGATTTTTTCCAGCTCTCTGTATTTCTAGTAAAAGTACAACTCTTGGTTCCTGATTTTGTACTTGTGTAGTCGATTATTTAAATTTAGTACTCTGGTGACTATCATTGAGTTTCACTCTTTGGACCATAACTGTAGTACGTTGAAATCACTTTTGAATTTTTCTTCTCAAATTCATGCTGCTGTTATGCAGATTTAATGAGTTTATGCTGCACAATATGTGATCAAGGTAAGGGATCTTGCATAGGGTATCTTATTGGCTTTATTGCAAGGTCATTTAAATGCTTGATGGTAACACTATGTGTTGTCAGATTTGAGTTGACAGTAGTTTCAGGCCCCAAAAATGCCGGGAAACATTTCATCCAACTTATTATGACAGACATTGGCAATTTCATGTACAGACATTGGCAATTTCACTCTAACTCTTATTAGAAATACTTCTAATTATCTCTACGTTTACTTTATGGTAACCTAATTTAATCCTGTTGTTGCCTTATCAAGTTCTATACCATTTCAAAATATTTCCTCCTTTAGTCACACTTTTCTCTGTCTTATTTTGATGAAAACTAGAAATTCACAAAAGAGATGGTTACCACAATCGAAATTGCTGAAAATATATAACTACTGAATCAGCCTTCGAAATGGCTGTTACTTATTTGTATCTTGCTTTGGGGCCCTCTGTAAGGCTTTGAAAAAAGTCCCCCTTCCTCTATTAATTGGAATCTAAATAGAGTCTGTGATAAATATGTCTAATGGTACAAGGAAGTGGTTCACTGGCTTGAAAGAAGTAAACCCAAGTAAGATACAAATTATCCAATAAAAGTAATAATATCTTGGCTAACAGCAGAYCCACTTTTGTGTGACAATACTGTTGGAGAGCTGATATTCTTGATGAGACAAGATGATATTTTTGTAAGTGCTCTTAGTTCAACAAAACTGACGACTTGCTTTGAAATTGCAAATTTTTTTAATAACAATACTTATGAATAATAATTGCGATAGGAATGTTGTCAGTTCTATTTACTGCATCTTGACATATCACCTGCATTTGAAATATGAGTGAAAAAGTTAACTAAGATAATCAAAGTTCAAGATGGTGAAAAGAAATTTCAAAAAAATATAAATACAGCTTATATTTAACTGGATTACTTTGGGTGGAGGAGACAGGAAGGAAAGAGAAGCAGAATTGTATAGAACTTAATGGAGATGAATTCCATGTGTTGCAGTGAGAAGGGGGCAAATAAGTGAATTCTGAAACTGGCAGACTCATCAATGGGTATCTCTGAAAGCTATTT
Source organism: Eudromia elegans (assembly GCA_003342815.1). Taxonomy (NCBI): domain Eukaryota; kingdom Metazoa; phylum Chordata; class Aves; order Tinamiformes; family Tinamidae; genus Eudromia; species Eudromia elegans. Next base: position 2,211,087 of record PTEX01000091.1, read on the forward strand.
GTTTCCTTAGGTTTTTACAGTATGTGCAGAAAACTAAGATTTTCTTCGTTGTTAGAGATTTTACCAACATTAAAAGATTAAATGGAGTAAAGTACATTAAAGACTACCTTTTTTCCCCTCCCTTTCACTTGTTATCTGTTATAAAGCATGTTGTAAGTCACTGAGGTTGATATCCAAACAAAGTTCATGGTAGTTCATGAATATAAGCATTATCAGCAGGATGTGAAAGTACTGTTACTGAAAATTATCTGTATAAAATGTGTAATTATCTGCTGAAAAGAACCTCTATGAAAGATTTACTCTTCAAAGAAGCAAGCTATAAAGCATTAAAAATGCCAATTAAAATGCATTAATAAAGCAGCTTGCTATAAAAAAAGTTATATTGCAGTGAGTGAAATGTTAACAAACACACTGCTTAATTTTTTACTATGCTAGTTTTTCCTCAAAATTTATGGGGAATGCAAATTATGTTTTTAATGCTCATGATTCTAKTTTGTTACATCTGTTGCTTCATTCTTTAGTTTTTGGAAAGTCATTCTCTGAACAGCTGAATAAAACTAAARCTTACTATTAACCCAATTATAACTTTTTATATTAACTTGGATTTCCTTTTTTATGGTATTCAGAACACTCTCTAATGTAATATCTTCCCAATTCCACATGCATAATGCCTATTGATGTCAAGGACAGCATGGTATTTAGAGCATGTGTTTTAATCTCTAGTGGTTCCTTCACTTTTTCTTGTAGCATTGGGATATAATTTCACTAAAAATAATTTATTTTAGAAAGTCATATATTGCATTCTGATATGTTTTATCATAAAGCAAACCATAGAGTAGTCTTTTCTACTTTGTAGCCTCTAGTAGAAATATTAATCAATGAAAGATGTCTGAACTGATTCATCAGGGATGACAGTTCTCCAAAGCATCAACTTTTCTGTAGTTTCAACTTGGATAACTTTTTATTTATCATGTTACACTCTAATGCATATTGAGACATTTTAATACAAAACACTTCTAAACATGAAAATGAAGTTAGTGATAGAAGTAACAAGTGAGCTGGTAATAAAGTGCACAAGAATTTTTGAAATGCCAGCTGCAGATCACTTGTAATAAGAAAATAATTACTGTGAAGTAAATCAAATTTGTTTTAACTCAGTCTTGTTTCCTATAGTACGCTCTCTCCTTAACTGTAGGTTGAATGAAATTCCTTTCCTTTTTCTATACAAGCTTGTATTTGCTCCCAGAAAAAGTTACTGAACCTGCAGTGCTGTTAAATTCACAAATATGTCTAAACTAGGGAGCTCTAATTTCAGAGTTGTTAGGTGATGTTATTGGAACGAAATAAGCAAGAGAAATTTTCACTATGGAAAGTAGAGCAGGCAGATGCATGTTGTTTGTTGCATCSTTTAACTCGGGCTGGAATGACTATGTAGTGGTATGGTGGGCCCATGTATTCTAATAATCTGGCTATATAAAAAAAACTGAGAATCATATATTTTGTACAAAACTAATTTATGTGTAGACCCTCCATAAATGGAGTTGAATCAGTTGCCAGAGAGACATAAAACAATACCTTCTCCCCTGGTTGAATTTATTTTTTAACTTGAACTGTGTACTCAGTATTGAAAAAAGTGGATTCAGCTAATTGTTGCATTTTAATAAATATAGTTTAAACTAATTTTTATCTTTACAGTACCATTTAGATGAGACACACTTTGCTATACTGTTATCTTTTATTTCTTTTATATATCTAATGATATAGTGTTATCTCTTATTGCTTTTATATACCTACTTTTATTTACTTGCTGTCTTTGAAGTAGTTGTCACATTAAAACTTTGTGTGTATTTTATTTGAATATTCAAAAAAATTTGGTCTAAGGACAGCCGCTGCCTTTTAAACTGAAGGTTCTATTGATGCTGGTTAACTACCTTAAGTTACCTTGGCATGATGTGATTAAGTCCACCTTCCTAAATGTCATCTCAGCTTTTCTTGTATGCTGTARACTGTGCCATGCTGAAGAATAAGTTAAATGAATAGTTAATAAATAACATAGTTAAATGAATAGCTTTGAAAAAGCAGTGAGAGGATGGTCAAAGAAGGGAGGAGAGGAAGGCGGGGTGGTGGGGTAGAAAGGAAGGGTAATATATTTGGACTTGACTTGTAATTTTAACAACCCTAGAATTGCTTCCCAGTATATCAAAATCCATCCAAACCACTAGTGATAACATGAGGCTGTTGTCTAGATTCTAATGAAGTCTACTAAAAATTATTGTTATAGGAGAAATGAAATCCACTGCCAAGTGGCTGATTAACATTGAATTTGTAGTTATTTATTTATGAAAGAGCTGTTCTTAAATACAGCCCTTCTGGATTCTGGCAAGTGAATATAGTTTTTAACAGTGTACTATTACAGTATACTAATTGGATTTGACCCTTGGTAATCGTAAAAAAAAAAATGCTAGCTTGAATTTATTATTTATGATAGCTGTTTCCATTAATTATTTGTAATCATGGAGTTTTGTGTACTACTTGCAAAAAGTAATCAGAGCATCCAAGAACTGCACTATATAGTGTGGCATCTGTTTACAGAATGGATTATATTATTGCTACAGACGCAGTATCTGCAGAAAGGGCAACCAAAGAAACTTCGTGTGCTGTGAATATAATCAAGGTGCCTCAGTCTTAAGACCAAGGAGGGTGCATGTCTCCAGTGAATCTTTGGTTTGGTCTGCTAGTCCTATAGGAACATCTAGGATGCTCCAGCATGCTTCTAAAGGCCATATGCACCCAAGCAAGGCACTTTATCTATGTGGGGAAAGGCATGCCTGCAGTAGATGGATATCATAAGGCATCAGAAGTATTCTTAAATATGTGGAAATGCTCAGTCAGCAATTTACCCCTGAAGATTTTTGCATTTCAATTTTCATTGAAAACCTGAACTTGATAGCTTAAAAAAAAAAAAAAATCGAGTGAAAGACTATACAGGGGAGGCGGCAGCAGGCAGGGAGGGAAGTTTTGTGAAAAGAGCTTTACATATGCAGTAATATTTTTGTTATACTATGCCCTATCCTTCATCTCTTTATACTGTGTTTTATTCATCTACATATTAACATCAAGCATTAAAACACTTTTATGTATAAAGATGCTTTGTTCTAGTATGAGAGTAATCTCTATTTCATGTTTTCTTGCCTTCGTCATAGTTTTCCTGCTCTAACGTTGCTAGTTCTAAGGTCCTAAATAAGTTAGTGTGAACTGCAAAGATTTMTTTTTTCTTCCATGTTATCACACCCCCTAGAATTGATCTGTAACTCTACTTATCTTTATATCATTACTTTTGATGCAATAATCCATTCATGAAAAGCAGCTATAACATCTTAAGTGTGGAAGGCTACATATGGCTTGGGTTACAAATTGCACAGTGTAGATACATATTTTTGTCTTCTTAGTTTATTGTAGATACTTATATAACCATAAATGACATCTCCAAAGCAAGATGAATACAAAACACTAAAAAATAGTGATTTAAGGTTGTCAACTATGCCTTCAAATTTAGCTTAATTACATATTTAACTTTTGTTTCCTAAAGAACTGTTATAGCAAGTTCAAATGTAGTACCTGTTGTTGCAGGTTAATTTTGACAAATGATACGTGATTTATGGGTATTATGATGTTATGGAGTTGCATATTTCAAAATATCCAAGTTACTTCTAAGTGTGAAGTAGTTATATTTAAGTAATTTAGAATATATAAAAAATACATATATATATATATGTATATTTGGAGAACATTCCCCAGCACATAACATAGAAGATATTTTTCTGAGGTAAATTGCAATTGGTTAGTAAGAAATTAGATATTTGGGGCATTTGGTAGCAATATTTCAGTATGCTCTTGCTCTTTCAGGCCAAAAAGTAATCTGTGAAAAAAAGGGTGTTTTTTTGTTTGTTTGTTTTTTTATTTTAAATACTTATTTCTTATTGTCTTCCTGGTAATGCATCACAATGCTGCAATATTATGTGCCAGAAAAAGAAAGTCTAGTTGTCATGAAAATTYACTTCTTACAATGCAGATGTAAAAAAAGTCTGTTAAATATTTTCAATGTTCAAGACAAGTTTTCCTGATAAGAAAACATTCTAAATTTGATTAATCTATGATGATGCCCCTTTAATGGTTAAAAATGGATTAAAAATATTGTCATAAAATGTAAACTTTCACTTTTTTATTTTCCTTCTGTTTTCCAGAAAATGGAACTCTGCAATATTCCCAGTCCATATGTACACAAGTATGTTAATGGCCTGACGCCAGTAATGGTGAAATCTGTGTTGATTGTTGGCTGTCAAGATGTTGAAACATTTCTCAGAACAACTACACTAAATATCAAGAAAAAATATTGCTTACAAATCTAATCCTGTAGAATGTAGCTGTGGAATCTTCTGTTAAAGGCTCTAAATGAAGACTGTTTGTATCACATTAGTGGGCCAACTGCATATCCAATTCAATAAGAGCTTTGTTTTCATCATATAGTAGTGTCACATCTATTGCTTTGAAAAATTGATGATTTCTTTTTACATAATTCATAGTATAGTTGCTGCTGAGGTGAGTGGAAAGTGTTTAATCTGATCGTGATATTACTTCTGAAACGTTTTCAAGGTCAGGCATTTAACTGATGCCAGTTTCCAATTCTATCAGTGGTGGTATGCTTATTTAGAAAAGGGAGGTGACAAAGAGTGTTTTAAAATAACTTCTCCTGTCTGAACTATATACAAAAAACATTGTGAAAGCTTTCCACTTGATTTATGTTGACTTTCCTACATGATGAGAATTGTTCATTTTACAACGTGGTTTTTATTTTAAGAAGTGGCATAAATATTGAGAGCCTTTGGTCAAGGGATCCAAAATCTTTCAAAGAACAATGCCATTTTTTTCCCTATACAATGGTTGCTTTTATGCTGGTTGATGTTTGTTTTGCATTCAGATTTTATTTGTCAAGTGTTGAACAGTTTTCAGAAGTCGGTCTGTGAGTCTTCTACTTGCAGGGCAGCACTTCGGGAACAAGAAATATGGATAGATGCATGCCATCCAGGGTACTAACACTCTGGTCATGCATCTTTGTCCTTTGGTCTCCCTCCCCCCGCCCCCCCCAGTTGTCCTGGGCTTCCTTCCAACTCCGTGAGGTGCTTGGACTTTATATCCTTGGATGTGCTCCCACGCTATGAAGCTGCTGGGCAGCAGCAGAAGAGAAAGGCTTGCCTTCCACTAGGCACTCTCTGTGTATCTAGAGTTTTGGCATCTTGATCGGGCTGGGAAGATAGTATTCATGTGACTGCTTTCAAGCTTAGAAAAGAATGAGGCAAGCAGTCACTCAAGTAAACAGACCTTTCTCTCTCTAGGAGGTGTAACTGRTGTCTGTGACTTCTGAGGATGTTACAGTACCTGGCATTGCTGAGTAAACAGGTGTTGAATGCTTCAGTTTTAAACAGTTATCTTGAAGCTAAAGAAGTAAAACACTGACCATGCAAATCTTTGGAAAATTGCTTTGCATATTTAGATATAACAAGAATAAATCTATGAAATGGATGAGGTGAAGCAAGCTCTGTTGGGGAAAATTCCAGTGAATGTCTGAAGACTTCCAAAATGCTGATTTGCCAACTTAGTGACTTTATGGGGTGGTGGGTATGGACTGTGAAGTAGATGGAGCTGGAAGGGAAGGAGGAAATTTACAAGGAAATACAAATGATAAAGTATTCAGGATTTTTGCTTTTTTATATCATCAGTGAGACTCAGGAAAGTTTCCTGCTGGTATTTTTCTTGTTAGTGTAATGCTTATTTGAACATATCCTAGGTCCCCCAAGAGTTGAGAATTAAAGTCAAAAAAGGCAAAACAAGAAAGTAACTCTCCCTGTTTATTCAACTTTGTTGAAATAGGATGATGCTGTCACAGTGCTATGTACTGCCAACGTAGGACAGATGGGTTGTCTCCTGGGAAGCCTCTGCCCCTAAGCTATAAAAGAGAATTTTAAAACTTAAATGAAGTTAACTTTCTTAAAGTTACTACAGTATTCCCAAGAAGTAGTTCTCTTCTTTGTTTTCACTGTGTGCTTTGGGGTGTGTGTGTGTGTGCTTGTACTATTTTTTTCCCCCTTAATAGGAAACCAAGAGTTTTTAAAATGAGTTGGAGAGACATTCCCCTCACACAGTTGTCCTTTAGGTTGAGTATGAAGTACTACAGTGTTTGGTGGACCCGTCCTGTTTCATTTAGACTAGGGAATGCACATTATGAGCTGGTAACTTGTTTTATGTCAGCAAATAGGTATTAATGGGTCCTGCAAGACACTTTGGTGATAACTTTTTCCATTCTTTAATCTGTTGGCAAAGTTAGTGTATTATGTTCTGTTCCATGTTCTATTTTAAAAATATGCAAAAAAAMCCCACCCTCTAATCATCAACTTGAGGCTATTCTGGAAATCCCTTAGTTTCCACAGCTAGTGTAGTGCTGCTAACATTGTTAAACTGTAAAGCTGCTTCAGGGTTAGTACTCAGAGGAGACGCATAAGCAGATGCAGTCCCTCTGCTGCATTTGGGAAGAGCCTGCTCTCCTTGATAAGTATAGAAAATCCTGTGCAGTGCTACAGATAGAAAGGGGAGAAAGCCTCATTCATTCCTAGTACTTGCTGAATGTTCACTTTTGGTTACATACAGAATAAACTGCACTTGCGCTCTTCAGAGAGCAAGGAAGAACTGTTATTTATTTTCACTCCTTGYATGCTGACTTGCTCACTACTCTCACTTCATATATGGCCAGTCTGTTTTGAATCTTCTGTCCAAATTCAGATTCTCTTTTGTGACTTGTTGTTAAGTTATTAGTCTTTGAGAATGTTTTGGGTTTGCTGTTTTATTACTCAGTTGTGATAAAAAGGGACTTCTTTATTCTTGGAAGGAGTTTGGAGTTGCTCATATTTTGCCTGGAGTAAAGGCTATGTGCTATATACATTTTAGCAGTATACAATTAAAGGTATGAATAAAGGAAGACATCTGTTTATGTATTTGAGTTTACATATATGAGTTTATTTGTATAAAATAATATTCATAGATCAGAATAAGCTCTAGGTATGTTAAACTGGAATAATTGGTTTTTTTATAATCTCAAAGTACTTCTCAAATAGTTATTGCACTTCCTAGCACGTATGGAATATCATTTAATAATAAGCTATTAATATTTCTGCCACTGAAAGGAGGCATGCAAATTTTATGAGGCCAAGTGGCATTTCATAAGTGAAAATGCTGAACTTGTGGTTGATTCAGAAGGAATATCTAGTCTTCATAGAATCATAGAATGGCTAGGGTTGGAAGGGACCTGTAGAGGTCATCTAGTCCAACCCCCCTGCACACGCAGGGTCCCCTAGAGCATGTGGCACAGGGTGGTGTCCGGGCGGGTTTTGAAGATCTCCAGGGAAGGAGACTCCACCACCTCTCTGGGCAGCCTGTTCCAGTGCTCTGTCACCCTCACTGTTAAGAAATTCTTCCTCAAGTTCCTGTGGTGCCTCAATTTGTGGCCATTTCCCCTAGTTCTATCACTGGCCACCACTGAGTAGAGGCCAGCCCCCTCCTCCTCACTCCCTTTCTTGAGATATTTATATACATTGATCAGATCCCCTCTCAGCCTTCTCTTCTGCAGGCTGAAGAGGCCCAGCTCTCTCAGCCTTTCCTCATAGGGCAGATGTTCCAGGCCCCTAATCATCTTTGTGGCCCTGCGCTGGACTCTCTCTAGCAGCTCCACGTCCC